>JNDT01001127.1:0-75733 GCA_000697055.1 Saksenaea vasiformis B4078
TAGTTATGTGTCTACTGTTTTGGAAGAGTGGAGAGGGCCAAAGCTCGGCGAAGAAAGAAGGGAGAGTGGAAGACAGTGAGGGTAAACGGTGCCTCTCAGTGTGTCAATCCGAGTTGCACAGCGTACCGATCAGGCCATGCTACGCAAAATAGAGACGTTCAAGCAGCTCTTGCAATAGGTCTGGCATGCGCAAGCAATGTCCTGTCTGTAGATAGAAGGACGTTAGCACCTTTCGACCCCAGCAATTTCTCGGCTGGAAGACCATTCATTCCCGGCGCCACCAATTATCGGTAAATTACCGCCAACTGTATGACATGTATACACTAATATTACGCCCATATTTTGAAGGTGCGCGACCTCTCCACGGAAGCTCTGCGAAGAGTAAGTACTGTTTCTGCCTTTGCGATAATAACCCTTTTATCAAATGAAGGTTGAGTGGATCGGGACCTGTCGCCATGACAGGAGTTATCGTGAATTCTGGATCAGGTAAAGAAAATCAAACACAGTATTACAGTTTTCTGACTTTTTTTTTGAGACACAGATGAGATCTAGGGTTCAGATACTGAAAGAGAAAAAGGAGTGGGAGGGCTACATAACAGAGCTCACTCAACCAACTCGGTCTACCAATCATATGATTACTTCACATGAATGGTTTCTTGCAGCAGTGCATACCGAAGGTGATAAGCAAAACTGCGTCTCTTAAATAATGTGAACCCTCAGGCATTTTCAATGTCTTCAGCCGTGACCCGAGAACGTTCCTCGCGGAACGCGTCTCATTTGGATAAGTGCCTCTTTCGAGTTTTCTATTTTTTTTTTCGATTTTCTCGTCCTCCTCTAATTTGTTTGCCCAATTGACAGGGTCTTCGTCATATCTAGCTACTTTGTCCGTGTAGCCTCCAAAGCCTTTCTCGCAGGGTTGTGCCTTTTCCAAATCTTATTTAGGCTGTATACGCGCTCTTCTGGTCTGCCTCTCCACTGGCTTCAATTCTGGCAGATTTACCTTTTTTGAGGGTATTTTATGCTTTGCCCTCTGCGTTTGGGTTAATAAAAGCAGATAAGAAGTAGGAAACTGGACAAAAACGAAAACGGTGTTTTATGATAAAAGTTTACTCTCCGTGCTCACGATCTCTTGAAACCGAATGAAAAAAAAAAGAAACTTACAACAACGAGATAGTAAATAGATCCATGTCAGAAATCGAAGGCAAAGGTCACAGTGCAGCAGCATCAGTGTGACACAAGAACCTGTCAAATATTACTCTCGACCAATTTCGGACGCCGTCGCTTTGTCTGTGTGTGTATATTCTTTGGATGTCACTTTGCGAACAGACAGGCGAAGAGGACTGGCAACAAGTAACGCCTGATTTGCTCTAATATAATGTTTAACACGCGCTCTTCTTCTTCTTTTTAGATTGACGCATGGCTTCGCCGTTTCTACATTCCTCCCAATCCCATACCTCCATTTGAAAGAAATGAAGCAACATTACGCGCATTAAAACAACTAAAACGTCAGAATGAAACGGCCGATGAGATTCGAGAAACAATCATAATGGCGCATGACCATACACGCCCTCCCGCCATTCAGGGTAAACATGTCTCACTCTGTATGCTTGCTCAATCCTTTTTGGAAAGACAAAGTGCTTCCTATCACAAAAGAAGAGTTATCAAAGGAAGGTGCTTTGGCATTGGAAACGCTTGCCTTGCTTGCTGTACAACTCGGCATTGATAATGACGACGTGGGAAGGTAAGCCATGGCAGGACAAAAAGGTCCGTATCTCACTTATTTCTCAGTTTCAATGCATCCATCGCGCATTTGAGAATGGAGGCAATGGATACAGAACTTGAACGTATGGAGATGGAAGAGACAGCGTACGCATTAGATCATCGGTTAGAAGGAGCAAATAAAGAACTACTCCAATTTAAAAAGTAAGTGGCACAATGGACACATCGGCAAAGAGTCGTTGACGGCGGCCTAGGACACTGTCGGAACTGAGACAACATCAACGAGATGATCAATCACTGATGGCTCAGTGGCAAAAGGACGCAAAGGATTTGCAGCGTCGCTCGCAAGAACGAAGGGCGCAATGTGTGGAACAACAAAAGAAATACGATGCCACGGGTGTAGTACAAGAACGATTGCGTCTAACAGCGATCGATCAACTGAATTCGGAATTGCATGAATTGGAAATGGAATGGAAACAAAAACAAGAGACTTTGAAAGCGTACGAAGGATTTCCTCCGGTAATTGAAGCATATAAGATGATATGCAGCTAACATGTGTCATAGGACATGGTTCTTGCTTCCTTGAGAGTGCAAGAAACGGAAGATAAATTGGTAAGAAGCAAAAGGGGGCGCAATAGGTAATTTACATTCGAAACAGCTTCGACTCGAACAGGAACGAGAGCTCTTATTGGTGGATATGGCCGAAAATGTCCAGTAACGCTTTTTAAGGGTACGGTTATCGGCCGGCCCCACGGGCAGCATGGATGACCTCTTGCTCAGCCGAAAAAAAAGGAAAAAAAAAGAGATAGTCTCTTTCTTGATTGCTCAGCAAATGAAAACTTATTTCCGGTCAGTGCATCTACCGCTTTGTGAGACCAGAGGACAGTGTATAAATGAATGATTTTCCGCCTTCAAATTTCCCTTTCTTTGTAAATAATGACTCAGTCCAAGATCTTCATTGAAAACGGAAAGGGGGAGAAAATTGCTGGCATTTTGGAAGAAAAGCCAATGGACGCCCACGGCGAACGGCCCCGACTTGCCCTCATCTGTCATGGCGTTCTCGGTACAAAAACAAAATGTCTGTTTCCTTCATGCGCTGACATGCTATTGCTTTGTCAGGGCATAAGGACTACCTTTTCCAACGTCTTTTGGCCGAAAAGCTCCCTTTTAGTAGTTTTCGATTTGACTTCCGTGGCAATGGAGAAAGCGAAGGCGAGGCAGGCTATGCCAATATGCTTGTACGTGCTGGCCCCCACAAAACCCTCCATGAATGTTGACGATCTGCTCTAGGAAGACGTAGAGGATATTTTTGTTGTTGCTGCTCATTTTGAGAAAGAAGGCTATGAAATTTTCGCTGTCATTGGCCATTCACGAGGTGCTGTTGCTGCCCTTCGCTATGCTGCAACATGCGAGGTACCCGTGCCCTATGCAGTCAATATTTCAGGACGCTACAAAATGAACGATAACCAAATCTATACCAGTCGTCCTGAAATCGGTGAAGCTTTGGACAAGGAGGTAAACTCAGAAAACGTGAATCTTCCCATGATGCATGGAGATGTTGAGGTTTCGAAAAAAAGGGCTTCTTTCACTGGAATGTCAGACAACGCGACCGTATTGTCCAAATCAAAGTGACACGAAAAGAAGTGGATGCCTTTGCATCCTGGGATAACTCCTATGGTACATGCTTTTCTTATTATTATTGTATTTCATTTCTATGCTAACATACGTTCTTTCGCTGTCTAGTGTCGAACATCCCCAAGGCAACCTCTGTTTTGACCTGCCATGGGCTTAATGACACGGTAGGTTCAAACAGAAGCGTGTGATGTATCCTTGTGCCCTGACGATGTTTGATCAGATTGTCCCGCCCTACAATGCCGCCATGTACGCTAACCATATTGCCAACCACACACTTCATCTGATTCCCGACGCAGACCATAACTACAAGGGAAAATATGAAGAAGTGGTGGATGTGGTAGTGAGTCATTTCAAGAAACACGAAGATGCGTACGAACGAGCGAAAGGATTGGGTCAAACATCGGGCATCTGTCTTCCACGCTGGGTTGATGTGGAAGGTGTCAAAAACTTCCGCGATATTGGAGGCTGGCCAACCAAAGACGGCTACGTCCGTGAACGAAGCATCTACCGCTGTGCAAAGTAAAGTAGGCCATACTCGGGAAAAAGCTCACTTCTCTTTCTTAGTCTGGCGGGAATCACGGACAAGGGTGTCAAGACGTTGAAAGCTTTAAACGTGGCGGCCGTTTTTGACTTCCGTTCCGAAATAGAGCTAAAACGCTATGGCGCCATGCGGTAAGGAAGAAAGACCAAAAAAGAAAGAAAGAAAGAAAAGGGGACTGATTCATTTCTCAGGGATGTACCAGGAATTACTCTCTACCCATCACCTGTTTTCAAGGAGGAGGACTGGTCACCCGCAGCAATCGCAGAGAAATGGAAGACCTACTTCGTGGGTATTGACGGATTTGCTCTTGGTACGAATGAAAACCTTGTATGGAGACAAAAAAGAAATACTCAAACCGTATGATAGCCTACATGGATACTCTCATTGCAGCTGGACCGCAATATGGCAAGATTATCCATCACCTGCTTGAGCGACAAATGCGTGACAGCTTGATTATCCACTGTTCTGCCGGCAAAGATCGAACAGGATTGTTTAGCATGTTGGTGCTTAGCCTGTGCGGTGTCGATGATGAGATCATTGCTCAGGAATATGCACTTACTACGCGGGGCTTCTGGGGTTTGTCCATAGGGTCCATAACGTGATGTTGTTGTTTCTAATGATTGTAACAGAGAGCGAGGAGGAGCTGCAAGCCAAATGCAATGCTATTAACGTGTCATTGGAACGCATGAAGTTTGCTATGAGCACGATGTAAGTTTGCATTCAAAAACAACAGTGGGTATTGACACTTGGTCCTGCAGACCCGAGGTGATGAAGGCGACGCTCGAAGCGGTACGCCAAAGGTTTGGGTCGATCGAGGGGTATGCTCGTGAGGTCTGTGGCCTGACGAAGGAGGAAATTGATGCTTTCCGAGAAAGGATGGTGGTGCCCGTCAAGTTCGAAGAACGTCAATTGTTCCGTCCTAGAATCTAGAAATGCGTCGGTTTTTTACCCCTCAGGAGACAAAAAAAATCTAGTGAACCGAGCAATGGTATGTCACTGCGATTAATAGAATAAAGAATGTAATCTATTTGATCGTGTTACCGCTTTATATATTATTACTACTCTTCTTCTTCTGCCTTCTAATCCTTTTTTTTTTTTGCGATGCCGGATCTAACATACCACACAGCGCTCGTCATTCCCGAGATTGTTTGTCATATTCTTTCTTTTCTTCCCGATGCCTATGCATGTCTTTCCGTCAATCACTTATGGCATGCTTGTGCACTGCCGCTGGTATGGGACAAAGCGACATTTAGTAAACAACAGACGGTACACCAGTTTGTTTCTACCTTAACTGCAGATATGTCCTGCGCAGTCTTGTCGACGAAGCATCAGGAACGTTTAACTATGTACCGTCATGCTTTTCGATCCCTTACTGTCCGTCGATGCAAGGAGCATTCTTTAAATGCTACTTTGCTGCGCATGGCGCCGTTTGTACGCAGGTTACGGCAACTGGAGTTTTATATCTGCGATTCTGTTCGAAATGACACTATTCGTGCATTTCTTCATCATGGCACCTTAAGTTATCTGTCTCTTGCAGGGTGTCCATTGATTGGGGACGAGATCATTCTCCACGTCGCCGCCGCTTGTCCTCAGCTGGTTTATCTCGATCTTCGTGCATGCAGTCTCGTCACGGATATCTCGATCGCCGCTGTTGCCAGGCACTGTCCCTATTTAAACCATCTGAATGTGGGTCGCGTGCGGCATGGGGCTAGTATCACAATACGATCTATCGGACTGATTGTGCAGCAGACAGCAATTACTGTTTTGGGTTTAGCGGGCTGTCATGTCGACGATGATTGTATGGTCATGTTAGCTCGGTCTCGTCGTAACGAGCTCGAACGTGTCTCGTTGAACGACTGTTGTCTAATCTCAACCACGTCTCTCAAAGCATTTCTTCAGTACTGTCCTCGTCTTGCCGTTCTCGAAATCAAGAATTGTGCGCTCGTAGACGACTGGCGAGTCGTGACCGACCTCGTAACACATAAGGTTCTACTCAGCCTTAACGAACAGCAACATGCACAGTGTCTTGCATGGGTCCAGCGACGTAGTCGCGTCCTCACTATCAAACGTCCCCTCAAGTAAAACACACACACACACGCACACACACACCCTCTCCCTCTATTTGTATGACTTCCCTCTTTTTTAATACAACACACGCATACACACATCACTTTTCAGAATGAGACCAATTGAATTCCAACAAATAAGCCTTTTTTTTCCGTGCCCTTTTTAATATGATACAAAAGAAATACTAGGATGAATTATCTACTGGACGAAGTTGTTGCCCTTGGTGATGTTCTTCTTCAATTCGGGAACAGCAGCGTCGATCAACTTCTGTTCGTACTCGGAGATCTTGCCGACTTCGTGGATCTTCTCAACACCATCGGGACCGAGCTCGATGTTGGTGGAGAAGTACTCAACACCTTCCTTGGCGAAGATGTCGGACTTGACGAACGAGGGCTCGATGACACCCTTCTTGCCACCGACGGTAGCTTCCAAGACGGAGTTGGCGAAACGGGCACCAGCGAAAGCCATGGAGAGAGTGGCGGAACCAGTGCCGTTCTTGGCCTGGACAACTTCGTCACCACCGAACTGGATACGGTGGGTCAAAGCATCGAGCTCTTCCTTGGTGAATTCCAAACCAGTCTGGGAAAGAAGAGGGACGATGGTGACACCGGAGTGACCGCCGACAACGGTAACCTTGACATCCTTGGGATCCAAGTTCTTGATCTCAGCAACGAAGCGAGAAGCACGGACAACATCCAAGGTGGTGACACCATAGAGACGCTTGGGGTCGAAGACACCAGCCTTCTTGAAGGTTTCAGCGAAGATGGGGACGGTAGAGTTGACGGGGTTGGAGATGATAAGGAAGTGAGCCTTGGGGCAGTGCCTAAAGGAAAACCGTTTAATCACTTCGTCCTTCCACTTTCCCTTCCCTTTCTTTTTCCAACTTACTTGGCGGCAGCAGCAGCGAGGTCACGGACAATGGAGGCGTTGGTGTTGAACAAGTCATCACGGGTCATACCAGGCTTGCGGGGAACACCAGCGGGAATGACAACAACGTGGGCACCCTCAAGGGCTTCCTTCAAACCGTCGTTCTCGGGGGTGTGGCCAGTAACCTTTGGTTCAAGACGTGTCAGTCACTTCCTTTTATCATCTTTTTTCATCTTTTTTTTGGCATATTTACCTTGGACTTAGTGTTAATGTGGCTCAAGTCAGCAGCAACACCGGGAGCGTTGGCAATATCGTAAAGGGAGAGGTGGGTGACGTGAGGGTTCTCCTTCAAGAGCAAGGACAAAGGCTGGCCAATACCACCAGCGGCGCCAAGAACGGCAACCTTGGAAAGGTTGGCAGCGGAGGTAGAGAAAGCGCGCTTGGCGGCAACGGAAGAAAGGACACGGGTGGCAGCGAACATTATTTTTTAGTTGAAAAAAAAAGAAGAAAAAACGAAGCCAAAAAGCTTCCCGTGTTCTTTTTGTACGGCGGGGCCCTGTTAAGAAAACACAGTCACAGATGGTCGGGTAAAGGTTTTTGCACGGGACGCCCATGTTCAGAAGACGGTGGAGGAGTCAATGCAAAAGTCCGGATTAAAGAAATGGCTGCTGTTCGCGTTGAAAAGCAGATACACTTTGTAAAGAAGGCCAGAATTTTCATATAAACGGGATCTTATGCAAATACCGGGGAACGGTGTGTGGGGCAATGATCTTCCTTATTGGACCGTAAATATCCGCAATTTCGATGACAAAAAGTCAGTCCTCGTAACCATGTGCATCTTTCATTTTTCATCCTACAAACTCTCTTGCCAATCAGAATAGCATATGATGACATCTTTTAAAGGCTACCTATTTCCTTTACTTCACTCAGGATTACCCCGGGATCAGATAAGCATTGTTACAACGGAAAAAGTTTAAGACAAATCATTTAGAAGACCGCTGTTCGTAATACCAATTCGCTAAAGATCGCAATGACAGTGCTCTACTGAAACCGTGTTGATCGTTGAATGGCTCGGAGTGAACAACATATAGCCGGCGCAGATACTGGACCGACATTTTTCTTACGTGTAAAAAGGAGCAATAGCCGAAAAGACTAGGATGGAAGCATAAGAAAGGGAGTCCCGTCTCCGCGTTTTTTTACAACGCTGGACGATTCATTGATACTACTCAAATAAACTGTATCAGTCGCGTGACATGCGTCCTTAAAACTGATGTATGGAGAAGAACCCAGCAATCTTGCTTTTGTTTACTAAGGCGGAAACTATATCCATTGATCGAATGGTGTTTTCTTTTTCCCAGCGTCAATCGGAAGATGAATAAACTGTCGGAATTGCGTCTTCCGCTTTGTGTAACAGTGGGGAAGAAGTGATATTTGCGATTCGGGAAATCAAACAAACCCAGTTATTTTCTTCTTTAGGAATGCACGCAGTCGCATCACGAAAGAAACATCAATGACACTCATTCTGCCTTAATGATGGCAGGTAGCCAAGAAAATGAAAAAAAAAGGAGGAAGCGTATGGGTTCATTGCGAATAGAGACAACATACGTACATACTATTTGACCAACTGTCGCATAGTTCTCTGATGTGACCCTACTCCCAGCCCTTGTCTTGGCCAGCAGATTTTTTCTCTTGGGCATCTTTCCTCCACTTCTCTGCGCGTTTACCGCTCCTTCTTCTATACCTTCGTGGTTTTGTTTGCGAAGACTCAGCTTCGTTAGATACTTCCATGCCAAGCTTTGATTGTTTCTCTGACGGCTTTTTTTGCGACTTCTTTGAAAACCTCTTTGACCTTTTCTTCGACGATCTTTTCTCTGGTACATCTTCCACTGGCATCTTTAGTTCCACTTTTAGTTCCACTTTTTCTTCCACTTTTTCTTCCACTTTTTCTTCCACTTTTTCTTCCACTTTTTCTTCCACTTTTTCTTCCACTTCTGCTTCCACTTGTTTCTTTTTTGACCGTGTCCTTGACTTTCTGGGTGGTCGGTTCCCCGACTGTTCCTTATTTGTTGCTTCTTCATGTTCTGCTTCAGATGTTTCCTCTTCCAATAAATGCCCGTCCACCAATTTGTTTCTATGCATCGCTTCGTAAGCTTTTTGGATGTAACCTTCGATGACTGCCGTCTGATCCTGGGTTACTTTGATCCGCATAGGTATTACGCCTTGGGATTCACATAGGTCATGGATTTTGTTGAGATCAAGAAAAGCACCGATCAGTGCCAGCTGGTTTCCACGGGCCTCACACATACTATCAATGCAACTACCGTCGAACGCGTACATATTGAACTTGCCGTAGGTAGATCCAAATATATTGTACAAGTTCGTGGAATTTAGTACAAGGCGCGAAGTCACGTCAGATCTGAACGTTGGACAAATATCGCAAGAATACTGTGGGTATCCAGCAGCACGAAGAAGAGCATTTGCTAGTATGACAAATCGAACGCGAAAAGCAACGGCTTTGCTGACTCGATGACGCAAAACGTAGGGTCGCAGTGTATTGATGATACTCGCGGTTGTGTCAATTTGTTCTTGTGTTAATGGGGTTTTGTTGCTCCACAATGAGCTCACATGAGACGGAGACACCGTTTTCAAATCATCAGACAAGAGTAATCCCTTGCATATATTTCCCAGTTCAGCAAGCTGTCCCGGTGACGGTTCCCTTCTTAAAGCTTCTTCCTTAGACAGACCTTTTAGGTCAATTGAACGCCGATGAACCTGTATAAACCGGAGAAGCTGTTGAAGCTGTTGACAATTGTGAATTTATGGTACTATGAATTATCCAATACTCACCTGTGCTTGTTCCTTTTCCAACTTCTCAACGTATGGCTTCTTTTCTTCTTCTAGTTCGTCCCTATATTTTGTAATTAAAGCGATGTGGTTCTGAGTATAAGCGTTTCTTTCTTCATCCGTTTCGTGAGCCATCCGTTCGTGCAACCGTTTTAATTGCTCCTCTACGCTTTCTAACTTCCTTTTGATCCTGAACAGGTGCCGTTTCGTGGTCTGGTTATCGTATTCCGCTTTATATGCTTTGTTTGTCTCCTTCCAGTAATTATCTACATCTCGTAAGGGTGCCAGCCTGATTCGTAGTACGTTACGAAGAAGATCGTCCATGATTTTCGGATACATCTCACCATCCCAAAGGCTTACAAGTCTTGCATGAAATTTTCGAAGGTGCTCAGACGCCATAGCGCCAAGGCCTAGAGGGAGTCTCTCTTTCTCCATGATAAGGGCGTTCCGCAATTCTGTCCAGAGGTGATGATGAACTTGGTTGGATTCAGTGATCCGTTTGCTAAAGTACTCCGAGTGTATAAATCGTATATGTCCCAAGCCAAAAAGTTGAGATAGATCGTCGTTGTTCGTATCTGGGAGCGTACTGAGATACTCTTCGACATTCTGTGGAAAAGGAGCCACAGGGATGGTTAGGTCGCCATTGATAGCAGATCGATCGCGAATATGTGTCTCAGGTAGGATATCCAACACATTAAAAACGACAGGATCGACTTGATCGCTGAAGACAGCTTTATTTGTTTGCGGGTTGACAATGATTGAACGTGCAGCGTATTCGGCCATAGTCGCATGGACCACAGCAGACAGATCTGAAGTGTAACAACCCATATGTTCAGAGGTGGAAGAGATGGTTTCAAGAAAAGTCTCCCTGACATCATCGTCCAAGTCATCTCGGAGAAGCGCGGATAGCGGTGTTGAGCATGCGCCGCGTCGCAACTTTTCTTGTCCCGTCTCATATTCCACCTCGACATTCTCAGGATCAGCTTGACCTTCGTCATATTCTTCTTCAGTATCTTCTTTGTTTAGAGGATCCATTTCTGTACGTCCTGCAGCAACAAGTGCGGCGGCATCCTCAACCGCACGGTCAAAATTGTCTATAGAAAAATCCCTCCATAGCTTTGCGATTTCTCCCTTCTGCGAGTATTTCGAAAGAATAGTTCGCCGAACCGTTCCATGGCTGCAACCGATCGCATCATCTGCTTGCTCATATAAATGTTTAGGTGATCGAGTAGCTCTTCCAAGAGTATCTCGAAGTTCTTTCAGCCGCTTTTCTCTTGTCGAAGGGTTATATTGCTTTGACGCTTTGCATTTAACAATCTCCTTCGCTATCATTGATATCAACCTTCGGTTGGATACCTCGTGTAATATCCGGAGAGCCTCTTCAACAGTTATTGTAGAATCAGTATTCTTTTTAGTTTTCCTCGTTATTGCACGAAGCGTTGGCAGAGGCGCCATTGGTATGGATGTATCTATACAGGAACTGTCGACAATGCGTAATTAACGCTTGCAGTCTGCATTTTAACAAGGTTGCCTCTACCTTTCAATCATCCGAACCACGGAAGTGCTCGCTAGGCTGTATTTATTCAAAAATCAAATAGGATGAAGTAGTAGAAAACGAATGCTTGATTGCAGTTTGAGCTGCAGTAATGAGGGATGTACTAATTGGTGGATAATGTCAGCTTCAACACCCACGGAATGAATGTCCGACATACAGGTATGCCTTCCTTTTTTAGGAAGCACTGTGAGTCAACCCAAGGGAAAAAAGAGGACGTTAGTTTACCCTCGTGTTGTGCTGACCTAATCTCTTTGTATTTCACCTGCTGTGGTTAGTTATCCGTGGAGAAAAGGTTGCTACTGTTTTTCTGTTGAAAATCAAATGGTTGTTTACCCAATAGAGAAACATGTACAGCAATGAAGGCAAATGTGCCACCATGCAACTAGATCGCACCTTTTAGGGCAGTAGGGATAGTCAACTGGAATGTAACCACAGCGCAATTAATCTGAAGGTATTTATCAGCACAATACGACACCGATGCATCTTGTTCCTTCCATGACTTGGACAGGAAAGGTTGAAGAATGTTGCTAATCAGGAAGTGGAATATCTGGAATTTGTTTTCTCTCTGCAATCAAAACAAAAATATAAATAGTAACATATTCTTTTTGCCATCGTTCACTTAAGATCGTACGCAAGGCATCTCATTACTGTGTATTGAATAGATGTTGTCCATGAAGACTCAACTTTTCGCTTAAGAACTGTAAAACAGATGTTATGTTTCGTTAACAATCAGTTAAGCCATAACATCTTACGTATGTGAGCTTGATCCAATGATAAAATAGTACCTACGGTCTCACACAAAAAAAAGTTATCGTTGGAAATTTAGCTCAAGCCTATAACCCTTTCTTTGCACATGACGTAGATCGTAAAGTATTCAATAAAACAAAACGAGATTCAGCGCAGACGTAGTAGCAGATGTTAAAAATATATATTTAAAGATAATCAATATTTTGTATTGCCACCTCCGGCATCAATAACTGCTTGAATCCTTTGTGGCATGCTGGCCACTAAGATCACCGCTAGTTCCAGATCTAGTTTCTGCCATTCTTGCTGTAGGCATGCCTTGAGATGCTCAGAATTATGGGTGTGAGCTCTTCGGTGTGCAATACGCTTTTCAAGAGCATGCCACAGGCGTTCGATGGGATTTAGATCTGGATTTTGAGCAGACCAGTAGTCGAAACCTTGCAACTGCCAACGATTCTTCCACCATCTCGCATATGAGCCCGTGTGGCAATTAGCACCATCCTATTGAAAGATAAATGGGCTTTCTTGCTCTTCACAAAGTTCGTTGTACCAGGGAAGGAAATTGTTAGAAACAATCCACATAAGCATCTTGATCTACAGAGCCATCCATAATCACCAGTGGACTAAACCCTCTTCCTCAGAAGCAGCTCCAAACCATGACTGATCCATTGCCGTATTTCACAGTTGGCAGAATGTGGTGTTGCTGGTACCTTTCTCCTTCCATACGTAACACACGGAGACCACCATCATTACCGGTAACTGTGTAGGGGGACTCATCACACCAAACAACCTTCTTCCGCATGTCTATCGTGCCCTTTTCCTAGGCTTTTCCTTGCAAACAATTTTGCCATCTATTTGGGACGGCGCTCAATCCTTCCTTGCTAAAGATTACCGCAATCTCTGCCTCTTGTGAACGGCTGTGAAGAAATGTTCGAGACTCGCGAACAACTGGTAGAGCCAACTGCGATGTAGCCGGTCGCTGTGTTTTTTTCGAACATTAGCTCCAGTCGCTTGATGAAAGGAATAAGATATAAGAGGATTCGTCTAACACTCCAACGTAAGGTGGTCTCCTTTGTTGGCTTCAACTTTAGGTCTACCCGATCTTGGCGTTGGTTTTGTCGAACCAGTTTCCCTCCATCTCTTAACCAATACCCCAATAATCGAGGAAAGTATTGGATCAAGCGCAAACGCCATCTTAGGCTTTTTCTCCAACGTGAAACCGGATTACACCGGCGCGATCACTTCCATAACGTTTCGGTCGTGCTTCGAATACGCGACGTATGTCGAATCGTTCGTCATTTTGTGTACCCGGCGTTTGGCTACTTGGGTAAATTCTCGCACTTCAGGAATATGCTTTTGGATACTGGGTATAGTATCTCCACTTGGCATAAAAAAAACAGGCAGTAAAAGGTTCCTTAAAGACGCGTCAGAGGGCCAAAATTTGTCTGCAACGAGCAACTTTTTGTATGTGACTGTAGTGCAGTCACATATATGAGGAAATCCATTGTGGATGTGCGAGAAGAACCAGCTCAATGTCGCCGAAAGGTAGTGAAAAAGCATGCCGCGATCGATGCCGCGTTCATCGTGCGCCATATTAAAGGATATAGCGGATTAAAACGTGTTTTTTTCTCTATTAGAAGCTATTTCAGGAAAAAGACGAAGAGGGAGACCTCCGCGAAGACGATCGTCGAATAGAAAAGTCACTACATATGTGACAAACGAAGCGGAAATGACCGATCATGTCGGACTTGACAAAGATCATGCTCGAGATGCAACATCCAATGCTTCCGACAGTGGACAGGAGGATGAATCAGACTACAAAGCAACTAGAAAACGCAGGCGATCCAGAAACAGCGCAACTGTCAATGACAATGCCGAAGTCGAAACCAAGCGTCGAAAAGAAGACGAGACCTGGGAAAACAGCGACGGATATCAAAGTGAAATAGAGGAGACAGGAGAGGAAAAGATAGACAAAAATGGGCAATTACTTGGAGGTAATATCCGACGACTGCATAGATTTGTCATGCAATAGAAAACTTAGCCGCCTCTTCTAGGTCGTGAATATAGGGTGTCGACATTTACATTACCGACACGTGGAGATATACTGCTAATGTTTGCCATGGATCCGGCCAAAGTGCTCGGTTACCGCGACAGTTATCTGTTTTTCCACAAAAATCCGCAACTTCGGCGTATACGGATCAGCGAGGATGAGAAGCGATGGCTAGTAGAACAACATTTACTCGTATCTTGGTTCCGGAATCGCGACGTTGCTGTTGTGACAGCTCGCTCGGTCTTCAAATGCTTTGGATCCAGAATTATCAAGAACGGAAAGCGACATAAAGACGACTATTTTGAAACCCAAGAGACACCAATTGCAACAGAGACCGAAGAATTACAGGGCGATCCTTTAGAAACCCTGGGCCGTCAATCAATTTTTTCAAAGACGCCTCACACAAATGGGTATATGAGCAGTTCACCTATCAACAAGGCAACATGGATGCACCACGCTGCCCTCGCGGTGAGAGGGTTCAATGCTCAACTTCACGAACGTCGTGCTGAAAAACGCACATTTTACGATATTCATACCAATGTTAATCAAATTGCATCCGCAACCCAACCAACGTCTTGCAGTTTCGAGTTTGTAAAGACATCCGACGATACATTTTCGACGACCAATCGTGTGGAGTTTATGCATTCATCTGAGGACTCTGTTGGTGTACGCTATCAAGGTCTCGGAAAGGATTTGCTAGAAAACAGCTACGACAACAGCATGATCTTAGACATTCTTCCATCGAATATCAGACAGCGTGCATCACGGATGCTTACATCATCTCAGTTTGATACGTCTTACGAGACAAATCAAGATGAAATGTACCCGCTGTCGCTCATGGAAGGCCAATATCAAGGATCGTTTTCGATGTAAGAAACAAAATGGAAAGGAAGTTAGCAAGTTCGTTAACTGAATACGCGCGATTATATTGTGCTTAGTCATTCTACACGCTTTAATCAACCGGATCCAAAGATTATCTCACCCTCAGCAGTGTCTGCAACTGCGCAGTCTATCATGGCGCAACAATATTATCTCAACCAGGTATATCAAGCTGTGAATAATAACATGGCTGCGTTCGCGGAACAGCAATCAGCTCCTGCAGCGTCTGCTGTGCAGTCAACATCATCAGGACGCCCTTCCACGAAACCTATTCAACTTCCACAAACTTCATCACCAAGAGCATCACAATCCGTAGCAGCATCAGCACCCTCCATAACATCTCTACCACCTGTCATCCCTGTACGTGAAATGTCAGTCGTGTTTAGTCATACTGACTTATTTTGGGCAGAGAACTGTAGAAGCGACAACTGAACCGTTATTATGCGGTTACACGACACCCAAAGGACAAGCATGCAAACGTGTGGTCATGATTCCTGGTGAAAAATGCCAGGCGCACGCTGCTGCGGCTGCAGCTGCAACCTCTGGCGTGTCGGCTTCGACTGAGGCGAAAACGGTGAATGCATCACAGGTAAATTCTTATTTCAACGAATCGGCTACTGAAATCGATGCATAGCCTGCTTACTCGGATAGCAAATGCGCCAATTGCAACTATCTGAGTGCACCGCCTGAACTATTGGCCAAGGACGGAAAGAAGAAGTGTGATGAGTTCGCCATGGTGAAATGCACAAAATGTAATAAGAAATATCACCCTGCCTGCATACACTTGAAAACGCCACGGCAGCTTGCCGCAGTGGAATCCTATCCATGGTCATGTCCTGAATGCACTGTTTGCTGTGTATGCAAGGCAGCTGGTGACGAA
Organism: Saksenaea vasiformis B4078; assembly: GCA_000697055.1. Taxonomy (NCBI): domain Eukaryota; kingdom Fungi; phylum Mucoromycota; class Mucoromycetes; order Mucorales; family Saksenaeaceae; genus Saksenaea; species Saksenaea vasiformis. The sequence goes on from JNDT01001127.1 coordinate 15,782, forward strand.
ACAAAGTTGATGATATGTGATGGATGTGACCGAGGGTGGCATACGGAATGGTAGGTGAATGCTAACTGGATAAGGATGATTCATAATGATGATTGTTATTATTATTTTAGCTGTAATCCAAAAGTGGAGACGATTCCAAAAGGTAAAGTCCTGTTCTTGTTTAAGGCAACGTGATACTCAATGTCCTACAGAAGCTTGGCTTTGTCCTCTTTGTGCTGATTGTCATAGTTGCGATGAACGAGAAGGGGCCAATGGAGAAAAGACGAGCTATCATCATGCGATTGCGCCTCCAAGCGACAGATACAAATATCCTGCCTACTTAGCTACCTACTGCCGCAAATGTTTTGATAATTTCAATGCGGATCGATTTTGCCCAATATGTCTCAAGACGTTTTCTGAGGACGACGATAATGACGACGAAGACAACGAGATGGTTGCATGCGATGCTTGCGACCATTGGATTCACGCTGGTTGTGACGAAACGTTGACACCGGAAAAATACCAAAGTCTTTGCGATGATGAAGAAGCTAGTTATTTATGTCCACTGTGTAACGATAAGGTCAAACCGTTGGTTCATACCGGAACGGCTGTCATGGCGCTGAAAGGTCTTTCAGCACCGAGTGGATATTGTGTGGGCATGATTGGTGGCAAAGTAAGCGATTTAGTCATAAAACGTATTCTTTTGTCTCACCTTGTCGCTAGGTGAAAACACGCGGCGTAGTCAGTTATAAAAAAATCAAAGTAGGGGTACCAGAAATCAATGGTACCGGTATAGCGGAAATGCCTCGACTTTAGGCATGTGTCGTACGGAAATAAAGTGTCGCGACTTCAAAATAGTTTAACCATGCATTTACTGCGGCAGTCGTGGCGCAGCTATGCATATAAATAGGAGTTGAGAAATGGTTGCTGCTATCGTTATCTTTAACAAAATATGAGTGATTTTCCTCTTGCTTATGCTGAACCCGTCCGATGGGTTGACGACGAAGCAGCTTTATCGGCCTACTATGCAATGATTTGCGATGAAGACGGATTTCCGTCACTGAGTAGTCAACCACCCGCACCTAGCGATTGGCAAATGATCAGGAAACAAGAACTGGCAGGTGACGACAGCTTTGATCACACGCTTACCCTGGTTACGTCGACGGATGAGCGGCCTTGCAATGCCTGGCAACGAATAGACACCATGGATGCCCCTTACGCCGAAGTAGCAGAAAAGGCCGTAGATCTTCCACCACCAGAACCATACAAGGCAGAGACTCTCCCTCCAACCTATAGCCAATGCCTGAAGTCACCCCAAAAAAAGATTTCCAAAGAAGAAGAAGAGATATTACTAGACGAGGCGTTACCAGATATAACCGACCTTTGGTCCTTGCGCAAGAAGACTAGTGCAGAGGCCAATCACTTCAACCGACGGTCGCTTAAACGAAGACTTGCACATGCAAGACTCTGGCTTGCAAACGATATAAATATGGAGACAGTACAATACAAATTTGAATCCCGGACACCAGGCAATACCGACCCCGTTGCCGAGCAACTCGGAAAACTCCAACGAAAAGCATACTGGATCATGGGAGAGGAATGGCGATCAAGATACCCTGACAAGCTCAAGGATAGCTCCCGTCGTGAACGCCTGGTATTCAGTCTGAATGGAGAAGGTGATTTAGAAAAAGCATTGCAGGAAGTGCCGGAATACAGGTGGCCAAAAGCAGCACGCATGCTTTATGCAAACCTTGGATCTAGCAAGTGTGTATTTTGATAGACGAACATTGGCGATAAGACCACGTTGAAAAATAAACTTCGTCTCCCTTCTTTCACTTATTAACCACCAAAAATTCTGTTTCTTCCCCCTTTTTCGGCCCTTATCCGTCTCCATGCATCCCCTCTGGTTGAATCAACCCATTGTTAAAAATTTTCATGAGTTAAAAATACCCAAGTAGACCTCTACCTGTCCTTCTATTATCTCTTTCTTTCTCTCTTTTTTTTTCTCTCTCTCTTTTTTTTCTTTTCTAGTTACTTTTCCCATTCCATTCCATTCGTTTCCACTTATTCAAAATGAAAAGCGTTCGATTAGCTTTGATAAACAAAAAATTTGATGACCAGTACACATATGATCTACAAGGCTACGTGAGTTGTGCCACTATGTCAGAATACTAGGACTGAAACACTTCTTCAGCTTACTGTTCAGGATTTCTGCTCCACAATGAGTCTGTTTAACCAAGCTGTACGTGAGCATGGGCCTCCCGGTAACAAGATCGTGTGGATTGCTGTACTATGGATTTTCTGGATATTTGCTGCCGTTTCCGTGTACATTCTATGGGTTACTCTAAGTAACTCTTTGGTGCTAATGATCTTGCCGGTTTCAATGGTCATTAGCACACTTCTCTTTGTCTGGAGATACCGAACCCTAAGACTTAAGGTAATTTGTTGTTAAATAACCGGAACCCCCTTGATTTAACCGTAAGTCTAGTTTGAAAAATCAATTGTGCGTATTTGCGGCCGCATTAATGCAACCGATGCGCTTAGAGGCATTCATTGGCGATTCAACAAGAACGGAACAGATGTCCGTTTATCTGGACCATTTGCCTTTGGCTTGAAATCAGTTTATGCAAGTATATGTCGTTTTATTCTTATTGTTCATATTTCTCATTTTCATTCAAGGCTATTATTGTTGAATTTGACGACCGTTACAACGCCCTTAGTGGACAACGCCTATCTCACTGCGCACCTGAAGATTTTGTCGTCATTCCATTGTGTCCATCGTTGGCTAAAATACACGATGCGCACGGACAAGAAGCGATGTCGAACTACCACGATTTTTGGTCAAATAGACCTGTTTACGACGAGAAAAAAGCGGATATTCCAGTAAAAGAATGATAGTACACTATGTTTTTTCTCTTTTTGGCTCTGTGAGCATATCTACTGTCTTCAATCTCCTTCCTATCCAATACTCTCCTTTATCTTTCTATGGTTATAACGATAATAGCCTGGACGTTTTTTCCTTCTCTCTTTTTTCTTTTTGGAAGTATGCGTGTTCTTATTCAATTATAGACACACGTTCTTCTCTACCAAAATTATACGCACGAACGATGATCGTGAAATGATCATCAAAAACTATGTGCTAGAAGCTGTTTTTTTCTCAACCTTGAAACATCATATTTTGAGGCATATAGCTACTTATGCACAGCTGCCTGATGCGTCGAGATCCTTGTCGATCTTTGACAGCTTTGTGAACCAAACGATGCACCGCCACGTCATAGCAGAATAAATAGATATCACGCCTTTCTGAGCTCAGGCCAAGTTAATCCTGAGGTCATATTTACATGCATAATAAGCTTGTATACAGCACATATTAAGGTACCGTGGCTATATCGGATGGCACGAGCCACATGGAATCCTTATTTATATCTTTTTTTTTAAAAAAAAAATAAAAAAGAAAAAGAGAGATAGACGCCAATCCATCTCCATATGCCAATCATTTAAAACGGTTAATGCCATCAATGGCAACTGTTGCTAACCAGCAGTAAACGGGTGCAAAAATGCGGGACTGAGAAGATATAGGCAGGTCATAAGATTGAAGGTGCCGAAACAGGAAAAAGCGAAGGGATAGATGTAGCTGTTCATCAACTGTACCCTTTTCCTGGGCGGACGGCTTCGTGGACACCATTGTGTTGATTAAGGAACAGACGCTGCCTTTTTTTCTAGAAAAGCGAAAAATAGGGGAAAGAGAAGGGGCCAGGCCAAGATTCTAGAAGCGATTGAACAGCATGTATAATTATGCGTTAAGTTCATTGCAACACGTTGATGTTGGTGTTGGTGTTGGTGTTGGGACAAACTCTGCTGGCAGCTGAAGAAGGAATTGTGGCTTCATGAGGATAAACCATTCTACCTCCGCGTTTCCTTCTTGACTTCACAATTCGCCACTACGATCAGAAACGGCTAAGATAATGGAATCGCAACCGGGTATTGCATTATCAGATAGACCGCTTCTTGTAGACGACGTCTCTTGGTCTGAAGACGGACAAGTCGCAGTCAACTTAACAAGTGGCATTCATATTTTGGTACGGCCCTTCGCCATTCACCCTTCCGATCGCGTTCTTATACACGTTCTCTCATTGAATAGACACCTGTTCTCGTTGGTGTTTCCTCCGATGCAGATCGGTATATTCATTCAGGTGTCCCACCCCTTGACCCGAACACTGTGCCAACGGGTGAAGATACAGGTAACGGCAAGAGTAGCTGAGCGGACAGAAAAATATTAAATCAAAAAAAAAAAGTGACCGATAAGCCGGTACAGTCTTCCTACATGAACGTTGAGTGTTACAGACATGCAACATGGTCACCGACAGGGTTGTCCACATCCCACGGGTTAGCTGAGTTTGACGATAGATGACAAAAAAAAGCTTATTGGATATAGTTGCATCTTAACTGTCGTAACGTCGAAACATCGAGTTGCTTTGTACTGCTCTCCAGAAAGAGCCAACACAGATTGGGATTTGGTAAATATACAGACAAGCGATTTTTCTGTATTCATGCTTTGTTAGCTTTTCGACATGACTCCTCTTATTCGAGATAACGTATTGGGCTCAGGGAATGACAAATTCGAATCGATTGAACAACTCGACCGTTTTCATACACTATGTATGTTTTTCAAATTTCATCTTACCTTTCTCTTACGTTAATAAATAGATTGTGCTTGGTCTCCTCGCATCGCTGCAGATGCGTTGGCAGAAAAACCTGCCATTCTCGCGTTGGCCAACAAACAGGGAGAAATCAGCCTGTGGAGGTTTGTGCTACCTAGTCACTGGTTCCGGTTTTAATGCGCATAATAGCTATTCACTATCAGAAGGTATTCAATACCAAGCGACACTTCGACCACATCAAGGCTTTGTCAACTTACTCCAATGGTCTAAATGGCAGATCCGAGGAGATTGCCGTATGTTGTATTTACTGTATGTAACGTGAGGTTTGATAAGATGATAGATATGGCATACATTGCATCCACATGCACGAATGGTACTGTCAGTTTCTCATCCGTTGCAATCCAAGTCGAGGTGACTGAGAAGGGATACACTCGTGTCCGATCCATCGATGTCAAGGTGCTGGATACCTGGTTCGAAAATGATCATGCTGTGCCGACAGTTTTAAAGCTATGGAGCGATGTAATTAAGCATACCATGGATTGACGATTATCATACTAACATTTGTGGATATTAGAACGATAGTCAAATAGTCAAAGTTGCAGTTTGCAGAGGGGTACATGTGGATATGGCGATTATTCAGATACATGGTGATGCGATGGAGTTGGAAGGACAATGGATGCAATACGGACTGACAAGTTCCAGCATGGGGTTGGCAGGTACATTTCCATGGTGCAGATAGATTTCATTTTACGTAAGAAAAAAAATTGCTAGGTGCCGATTGGACACGCGACGGAAAACTTCTGTACTCGTATACGTGTGAAGGAGAGTGTCTAGCTTTGTACATTGATCAGAATCAGATTCAACGCGATGAACGTATATCATCTACAATGAATCAGAATCTCGTACTTAAATACAAACAACAAAACATGGAACAGGAAGCCAAGCTTGATTCGGAAGAGGCAGCATTCGCCACCGATATGATGCCTTACATATGGGGAACTTCTATCTCCGTCAACAATCTGTATACTGCTTTTACATTTACGTAAGCGGATAGATCACTTTTATCATTGTCTTACACTTGAACAGGTTAAGGCCTACCGTGGATGTACACTATAGAGCTGAAGCGAAAGAGGAAGTATGGGTTGCGTTCGTGTTGCATCAAGAGCGCGAAGATGAAGCAACGCTGAACAGACTTTGTCGGATCTATGAAGGCTACTTGAAAGATCCTGATTTTCGTAAGTAGAAGGCAAACAGAACGACGATTTGTCTCATGTAGATGGATTAGCGTTCACATATCCTATCAAGGGAATTTTGAATGAGCCGCTGGAGTATTTGGTGGATGATGAATCACCAGCAGCGATGCATTCCTGGCTTTCCACTCTGGAAGAATTAATGGAATATACTCAGGACCAACAGTACGTACAGCGACGTTGTATATACTGTGCTCATGCGAGTTGTAAGGTTTGAATCTTTGGCAAGACGCGTGTATAGCCCCACACCCACCATAGCGTCCCGTGCTATCATCTATGTTCAGCTGAAATTGAAGGTGAGCGATAAGTATGGTCTGATTATCGTTTCATTACTAATCATCCCTATTAGCTTTACGAGTTACCTATTGGAGCTAAGCAGTTCCTTATTGATCTTTCCGAGAAGGCACGTGCATTAGTAAAATCTCATTATATTCATACCATGCTTTCATTTGCACTTGAACGGTCAGATGAAGCGTTCGAGAAGTTGAGTGGTATGATCATCAACAGTAGCATGGAAGAAAGAAGGTATGCTAATGAACTTATTTTAGAGGATGATATCAAATTATTACTGCTTTTCGGTGATCGTGCATTGAGTCGACCGCAATCTGCAGGAAAATGTGTGAGCACGGCGAAAACATTGTTTGAACGTCTTCAACGATGTTTTCCAAATGCTGAGTGGTCGTCAAATTTGGCAGCCACTGTTCAGACGTCCGATGCTATCCTCGAGGGTCAAGAAGTTGAATATCAAACGGTTAGCAGGGAGACATGTCCGGCTTGCGCAGAATATATCCTTTTGTTTTTTATGATATCTATTTTTTTTCTTTTTTTTGTATTTCCTTAACCTGGTGTGCACTGATCAGTCCTTTTAGTGATTCATTTGCGTGCTGTGCTTCTGGGCACTTTTGGGGTAAGTTAATCGTAGTACGGCTATTACAGTTGAGTTAGTGGTCTGACACGACGGCAGAGCAATGCAGCCTCACCATGAGAGTCTTGTCGACTCCCAACGTACGAAAATGCCCCTGCTGTGGCGCAAAGAGCTTGCAACCAGAATCATTGAATAATGCGAATAGTTCTTCATTAGCCGAACTCATTCTATCGGAATGCTGGAAGTGTATTTTTTGTGGATCAGATCTACTGAGATAAAGGTAGACAACGGTATGGCTTTTACAACGGGTGATTTAATTTTTTTTATGGAGTAGCTTCAATAAAAATACGCTCTGATTTGAATTTGAGCAAAAAGCAGTTAGATTGACTCAGAAAAAGGAGCAAATTCATGCCAGTTGCCCTGAAGCCTTTAACATCCTTAGCATCCTTGGAAAACTGTACCCTTGGACATGGCTGTACTAAAACTTTACACTTCGGCAGACAGAGTCAACCTGTGCAAAAATAGATGGTTCAGAAGGATCAGAGAATGACACGATCGAGCTTGCAACCGGGAACAAGCTGGTAATCCATTCTGTGTTTCGTGATGCGTGTGCATTCCATATAAATATGAAACATGCAAGATCTTGGTCTAGGAAAGGTACTCCTGCCAATGTTACTGCGTTAACAACCGGAAATAAGATTACTGCTGCTGGTGTTGCTCCTGCCGCCGTTCCAATCCAAGTTAGCTTGACAATATCAACCCTGCCAAGAAACTGGAGCACCTTAACCGGGCGCTACATTTAAAGACGCGCTGGACGAAATGGGCATATATCCATGCTACCCGCTTATGACGACGCTTTCCTATACAAGTCTGAAGCGCGTTACATCTCGAGGATATCGAACAACAAGAAGTTAGCATAACTCTCTTGCAAAATCTTTGAGGTCATTTAAAAGTGGACATTTCGTCTATCATGCTTTATCGGTAAGCCAACACAATGGGAAGGAATCCTGTTTTGTTCTATAGATATGCTATCGAGGTAATGAGGTGTATGCCAATGCTGAATGAAAACTACCATCGAAGGTAGTGGGTGGGACACTAAGAAAGCATGGTGAGAAAAGACCGACCTTGAAAGGATCAAGTTTTCACTTACAGCATAACCATCGGGGTTATTGGCCAGGTAGGACTATGATATTCCTCTTGAGAAATTGTGTTCCATCTTTACTAAGCAGTGCTTACCTGGTGGTACTCTTCTGCGTCAAAAAATTGGCCAGCAGGCGCAATTTCAGTGACGATTTTGTTGTCTTTGTAATGCTGTTCTTGGATTCGCGCCGTCACTTGTTCAGCAATGGCGCGTTGTTCAGGTGAATGATAAAAAATGGCCGATCTATATTGCGAACCGACATCCGGACCCTGAGCGTTGCTGGTTGTAGGATCTGGCGTTTGTACATGAGCTCTCGGCTGCACCTTCTCTTCCATTGACTTACCATGCATCTTGTAAAAGAATTCAACCAATGCTTCGTAAGTGATTTGGGTAGGATCAAACTGGATCTGCACAGCTTCGGCATGCTGGGTGGAACCTGACTTCACCTATATCCTCAACAAATAAATATACTGTCAAAATTTCGCTAATATCAAGTCTTACTTGCTTATAATCTGCATGTTCGGCTGCACCGCCGGTATAGCCGACCTTTGTTTGGATACCCTTAAAATGTTTGTTGTAAATGTGTTCGACACCCCTATACGACACGTTAATTAGCTTTCTCTTTTGGTTCATAACATTACCAGAAGCATCCAGCAGCAAAGGTAGCAGTTTCGGTCATAGCTATTGTGAGAAGTGGAAAAGATGTTTGGGCCAAAAAAAAAAAAGATGACAGTTGTCAAAATGCTGACTCAGGATCGATCGGTCCCACGTAATTCCAGCTCCTCCCGACCAGGACATGCAGTCTTTTTAATGAGTTACTGACTTACATGTCGCTAGACCTGGTGTTCTCTGTATAGCTTGTACTGTAAACTTAAGGGATACACGACGTCACTTTTTGGAAATGTTTATATATCCCAGTGACCCAAAATAAAAAAAGTGCTGCAATCTTTTTTTTTAACATGAAACAAATGCGGTATGCTAACTTTCCACGTCATCAACCATCCCATAGTATTCAAACATCTAACAGTGAATTGTAATGCGCTCCCAAGGAATAGAGATGCTTATGATAGCTAATCGGAAAAATAAGGATATTATCGCGATCTGGAAAGATTTTGAACTTACGCCAGTTTAAGCGGCGCCTTGCCCGCGAATTCTTCATCATTGATTTTTAATACAGGCGATCCCATCTGGATGATATGGATCGGCACTTGTTTCGCCCGTGATAACGCCAGTATCTAACATAAGGTCAGCTATCATCTTTCATCGATTCTTCTGTACCTCCAGCTGACCACCCCATCGTGCGGTTTTCTCCAGATCGTCGCAGTAACGTTGGAAGTCATCTACTATGCACTGAGTCTCCGTATGCAGAGCTTGCTGGTAAATACCTTCACTATACATATCGCCGTCGTCTTTGTACAGGAACGGGATAAAATCCTCTGGGTGAGAGCGCATATATGAAGCAGCAGTCTCACGCAGTTCTTTATATGTCATCTACATAACACATGAATTGTTGTGCCCTGCCCAACCCCATCTTACTTCAACATTATATCTGCTCTGTAGTTGGTGTGCGATAGCATTGTAGAGGCTATGTTGCATGATTCAGTTGCAATACGCGGAAGACAGATAATATGCTTACCAGTGCCCATCAGCTGTGATCTATCCTCCGTTCGTGTTAACCAGCCTTTCTTTTATAGTGCACCTAACTTACCTCTTTTACTTTCAGTTTCATCGGCACGAGCAGCTCGGCAATGGCTTCTTTTTCTACCGCTGCAAAATCCACTTGGTTCTCTGCCTCCTTCTCAGCTTCATCACGTAACCGTTGCATCTCTGCTTCTTTACGCTCCTTACGCAACTTATTGCGATTCGGTTTTTTGGGCTGCACAGAAGGCGACGGCAAAGGTGCAACAGGCTCTTCCTCCACCGTCAATGCATTCAGTCTTTCCAAAGATATGCCGTCATCCTTAGATAGCGTTCGGTATGAGAAGCTACCGTCAAACTGCGTTCCGACTGACCTGTTCTTCGGGCTCTCCTTTCAAGGCTCTCAGTTCGTCTTCCTGTCTCTTTCTCAGATGATATTCCATATCACTGATACGTGAAGTCATTTCTCGTTTCTTTTGCTTGTTACTTTTTGGAACGGATTTTCGCAATGCGACGATCTTATTGTTAAGATCACGCTGTTCAACGCGATGCCGATTCAACATGGCTTCAAGCGTTTCTTCCTTTTCTTCCGTAGTTGTCATCACCGGCGTTGTATCGGGACGTTCGGACGATTGTTGAGCGATATCAGCCATTGTTTCTTCCTCGAACTGAATACTGGTTTAAGGAAACCGTGACTACGTGCGAAAGATATGCCTTCAGACACCACGACGAAGTCGCTCATCAGTAACAACGTGACTTTTTCCAAATTTTGACTTTTTCGATGCTGTTTTCTTGAGGGACATCAAGCCGGGCGTTAGGAGCTATATCAGACTTCTCGGCTAGGTCATCAGAGACAAATGAACTTTTAGACGGAGTAAAGTCTAGGGCAGTTTTGATGGATGTGCAGTTGTGAAGAACATGGCTCCTAAGAAAAAAGCCCTTGCGAAATCTGTTTTCAATATATGAAACGATTATCAGTATTGTGCCCTGTTACCTATAGCGATGGATACGATTGGGGTACGAAAAGTAGGCGTTCATACCGTATATGACGCTTTCGGGATGTAGACCAAGTGTCAGTCAGTCAAAATCAACAAGGATTTACTTGCAGCATGTTGCTTTCTAAAGCCAGTAAGCCATCCTGCAGTCTTAATAGATATTTAAGCGGCACAACGAGATCTCTTGCGGTGTGGCCGTAAATGAAAGGCACTGATCCAAAAATATTGTCTTTAGTAGTTCCGCATGATGTGTGTGCAAAGCGGTTATCATGGAAGAAAAACAGGATCGTACATAAGTCGTTACTCTATTCTTTCTTGCTTGCTTGCATAGCACTTAACTATAACCGTACATTAGTTTATATTGTATCCTTGCAAAAAAGCAATATGTCTCTCTTAACTGACGATGAACAGAAGGTGAAGGGTGTAAAATGTCCCGCTGTTCGTTGTCACGGAAAAGGAAGGGAAAAAACGCGGTGATCTCAGAGCACAAATGTTGGAATTGTTTATTGATTGCTTTTTAACATGAGCTTCACAAATTTCAACAATGAATTCTACAGCTTATAACGGGGCTAAACAGAGTATCTATAGAGTAATTACAATGCGCTTTTGCGATTATCCCTGGAGCTTATGAATTTTTCTGTAGAAAAAGAGAACTACTGTTGGTCCATAATTTGATTCTGGCATTTCTCCTGCTATAGTTTTATGGCAGGAACAAACCCCGGTATCACATTTATCAAGTATACGAGAGCTACAGCCATCTATGGATCTCGATGTCACAAGAAATCCCATGAAATCGAGCGTCTCAATTGTGCATTCCATCTAGCCGATCTGATTGCTTCTCCAGTGTCCGACATAAAACTCTGCCAAAAAAAAAAATTCATTATCACCGATTTTGGGAAGAGTAAGAAATTCAAATTTGTGCTGTTTTAAGAAAATTAAGGGGAAGAGAGAGGGGAGTGATTCTCTCATCCTAAAAGTTGTCCGTGAGTGAAGAATAGATACTTTAGTAAAGGATATCCTGTCTCCGGCGATAAATCATGTATCTGTTACTATGGTTGATCTGGTAAGCTTCGACACGATGAGTCCCTACGATCCGTTTTCATGGTAGAGAAGGCACGTGAATGGTTGAAACAATACATTCGTTCAAAGCTGCACATCCCCTTTCCTTATGCAGTCCATCCTTTACTGCGTCTGGGTTCATTGTTACTGCCGCACTCACGCCGGCATTTAGAGGAAATAAATCAAAGCATAGTGCTCATCATTGTAACACTGCAGAAGAAACGTAAAACCGTTTGAAACGTGATAGGTATGTATCAAAACGGCATATTACTCCATTAGATCAACGTTTGCGCACAAAGCATATGCTGATAGCCAAAATCCTATGCAGTATGTCATTAGACCTCTGCTTCATTTTTTGGCCAGGTATAACCGCAATGACGAGATATACGTTGCATCTGACTTCTTTACGTGAACGTTAGCTATTTGCACCAAGATCCAACTTTTGACAAATGTTACGTACAATAACGCCGTGCAATGGCTACTGCCTATTTCCTTTCTCTTTGTTTTCGTGGAGAACAGTTAATGGACCGCTATGGAAGGAAGTGGACAGGATTGACACACGAAATAAGTGACCCATATGCTGGATGGTTTTTCAAGAAGCCTATAAAAAATACATTCCTAATAGTACAGCTATCCTTTGCATAAAGAATATAGAGGAAGTGACGGGTGATAAAGTCTTGGCAATCAGTTTATGAACCAAGCGGAAATAAGGAGTGTGGGCAGCGCAAAAAAGGGATCCAGTCTAAATAACATTTGGTATTATCTGAGATGCCGGGTTCTGTAGGAAAAGGACAAGTAAGCGACATGCATTGATTGATACTACTATGGTATAGTGTGAAAGACAAGAAGAGCCAAACCACAAAACCCACCGTTCCGGTCCGAAAATTGACTCGGTCTGTGATCTCTTCCCCTTTCTCATAATATCTTCTCCCTCTATAGCCCCTCACCCTATCGAATTAAAGTGAGTGTGTCATTTTTTCTTCTTCTTTTTCTTCTTCTGTTCTCTACACAAATAAATATGGCCTTTAAACTTAGGTCTCGTTCCCAGCCTTCCCTCTTTTTTGGTCTTCTAAAGCTAGTCATGAACGAATCAAGACGAAAATCAAACACATCCTTGGCAAGCGGTACCACTGCTTCCCAACTTAATCAAATTCCAAAATATGCGACATCGTCTTCCATTGAAGCGAAATCTACCATGCTTACACCAGCAGATCAAACATCAAAGCGCAGGCTATATCTAACGAAAACTAAATCCACGACGCTTGCCCTTCTCCAGAAGTACTGGTTCCTTCTAGGCCTCGCTGTCGCCATCATTTTAGCAACACAGTTCCCAGACGTTGCACGAAAAGGAGGTTATATCCACGCTGAATGGACTATTAAATGGGGTACTTGTTTTCTTACTCAGCTCCACCCAACTGACAGCATAATTCGGTTTTAGGTGCTGTTATCATTATTTTCCTAATCTCAGGTTTATCACTCCGTACACGTATCCTCGCTCAGACAATTTTACGGATACGCTTACATCTACTTATTCAGACAATCAATCTTGTCATCATTCCTTTCTTTGTATTTGGTCTTGTTCTCCTCTTCTTCAAACTCCACATGGCTATGAACTCCTTACTTTTAATTGGTGTTGTAATCGCCGCCAGTACGCCAACGACCGTGTCATCCAATGTAGTCATGACAAAGAACGCAAATGGAAACGAAGCCTCTGGTAATGTTTTGTTCCCCCCAACCTTCCCCTGATCATGCACGCACTGATGGTAAAAAAAAACACACAAAAAAAAACAAAAAAAAACTGATCCTGTAGCTTTGATGAACGCTGCACTCGGAAACGTACTCGGTAATAAATTAGCACATATAAGCTCTATTCACTCAAACGCATAATCCTCAGGTATCTTCATTTCACCAGCTCTCGTATCAACATTTCAAAATCCGCTCCTAGAAGCCACGCCAGAAGACGAAAGCGAAAACCAAGTAGGCGGTGTGGTCAACTTCGCTTCAGTTCTACAGCAGTTAGGTCTGACGGTCCTTGCCCCACTGATTGTCGGGCAGATCATCCAATGGATTTTTACGGATGCCGTTGCAAAGATCAAACTAAGATGGCGTTTGTCGGATATCAGTAGCGTTGCTCTTCTGACCATGGTCTGGTCAGTGTTTTCGGACGCTGTGTACTCTGGATCCTTCTCAGCTGTTAGGCCGTTGGATATATTTGTCATAGCCATCCTGAACGCAATACTTTATATTTTTTTCTCGTTTCTTTGTTTGTTTTTAGCGCATATTCCTTTACCACGAAGGGTGTCAACACCGCAGTGGGTTGAATGGCTGCGATACTCACGAGAGGATACAGTAGCTGTCATGGTAAGAACAATAAAGTTTATGCTATATTCACTTCCTTGTGCATAGTATTGTGGTGCTACAAAGACCGTGGCTTTGGGCGTTCCCTTGATCAACGTACTTTATCAGAATGGGGACCCAGGGACGATTGGCGTGCTCTCAACACCTTTGCTACTCTATCACATTGAACAACTAATCCTTGGCAATATTGAGGTCGAATTTCTCAAAGCTTGGGTTTTACGAGGTCAGGAACAACCGTTACCCCCACAGCGAGACGAGGAGGATAGAGTCTACGACAACCATACGATGCCGCGTACCTGTTCAACAGAGCAAACTTGAGCCTCCATGGTAGTTTAGACAGAGCTTTACGAGCCAAAAGCATGAACATCATATATATAGCGCTATGGATTGGCGTCGCCTCCCTCTTTAGTAACTTGTAGAGTAATCTTGCAGACGAAAGAAAAAATGCAAGGATCCTTGTAAATTTCTTGGAACCTACACATTGAAAGTATGCCACCACCAACGGTCATTCTTGACTTTTACGATATTGCTAGCGAACTTTGACAGAACAGCTTATCCAGACTTGCAACTAGATCGATGCAAGAACCTGTATAAAATTCACCTCGTTTCCCGCTCTCAAACATCTTTACACCTATAAGATCCAATTCGTCCTAAGGTACAGCTGCCAGGACCATAATGTTGATTCCTGCACAGCTAGATACAATCACATGCGTCGGTTCTCGTTTTAGCATGTATCTGTTCTTATATGGGATTTCTTTAATCGGCTCCATCCGACTCGATGAAGCCGTTGGGGAAAATGATGGATATGTCCGATTCTTGCTTGGTTTCTTCCGACCAGACAGCTTTAGAGAGAGGTCAACGACAAACAAGAATATTGCCTTTCTCCACGCAGTCGATTTCATTTTACTCCAATATCTGTACCCTAGGTCATAGCGTTGAAACTCAACAGTCACCCCTCGGTTCACATCAAAGGTGCCTTGCTTGTAGCGGCTCGTATTTTATTTTATTTTTTTGTTTCTTTCCTTCTAATCCATTCCATCATAAAAATGTCAAGCACACCTGCAGAGGGCTCTAAGCCTCCAACACGCGAGCAACGTCGACAATGTTGGAAAGTGCGCGATGAATACTTCGCATGTCTGGATAATCTTGGGATCATAGATCCCACAGTTGTTGAGAAGGATCCCTCAAAGGCCGAATCATGTCTCAAACTCAAGAAAACTTACGAAGATACATGCATCGCTAGTTGGGTAAATAAACCAGAGATAATTCTCTATGATGACTGATATGTTTGTGAAATGCCAGGTTGAATATTTTAACAAGCGTCGCGTCCTGGATGTGCGGCAAAAGCAATACTTGGAGCTATCTGAGAAAATGTCTCCAAAGAAATAATATATCACTAGAAGGATGTACACTGTCGATTAGAAAAAAAGAGAAAACAAGTATTATTTTATTGCTACTGAACTTATTCAATTACACGGCCCCCTTGTTGAGATAAACAATGCAATTTTACATAGTCGATTGTTCGGACGCGGTTCCCTAAAATAGAAATTTGTACATGACACGTCAGGCATATTGCTTCTGCACTTGGCTGGGCAATCCGAAGCCAGCATGTCCAGCACGCATCTTTTCATCCTTGACTTCGCCAAACATGAGCTCCACCTTATGTGCCTGCTTAAGTAAGGCTAACCGATCCGCGTGCGAGAAACCCTTGAACTCTTTTTGCGCTTCAGAAGACAGGCCAGTTACCAATAAAGCCACCTGAGAGTTCCCACGACTTAAACCGTTGGAATAATACAGACTTACGATCCAGAGCAGGACCCACCAGATTAAAGGGATCAGCATTGACAGAACAAACGGGTAATATTCCTTGGGCTTCGTTCGATAGTGTGTTTTGAAAATCTCGCTACAGGAGACCCCATTAAAAGAAGTCCGAATGCTGCTGTCCGGAGTCGCTAGAGTAAAAGCAAGGCTCATCGAAGCGAACGCTCTGTCGACAAAATTTTTCATGTCCCCAGAGGGACGAGATCTCATCAACTGATTCAGACCCGTTTCCTTGTCCTCGATCAGGATCCGCAACAGGCTGCGCTGAAGAGCATACGCAGTAACCATACTTGTGTCACCTTTTTGGCTACTCAGCGAATATATGTAGCTAGGGTCACTCAATTGATCGAAGTCGAATTGAATTGGTGTAGCGAATTGCTTCGTATATGTGAACTCTCCGTCGATGCGAACGAGGGTGAAATTGGCTAAGGATGACTGGAGCGTGCATTCGTACACGACCGTCTTCGTTGATGGAAAGTCATCGGTCTCCTTTGCTACAAGCACAAAGTTTTGATCGCCAAATTGATTTCGTGTCGTAAATAAAGGGCAATCCCTACAGTCTTGTCTTGCGGTGCTTATCCGCATCAGATCGGAATACGTTCGGTTGCGCATGGATGCAGCATAAAACATATGCGGGTACGACCGGAATCCACCTGAGTAATAGTGCTCGATAGTGGTAACGTTTCCATCGTCAGGATCTAATATTTGGGCCTGTGTTGAGCTATTTCTGCATTGAGACACAGAGAAAATGCCGGGGATATTGGGATAAGTACAGTTGTAGGAAGGGTCTCCACAATCATTCACTACTTGGAACGGCACCAATTGGAACGGTTCCTTATTAACTAACAGTACTATGCTAGTTAGCGCGTTCTTAAGTATAAAATCGTTTTTCACAGTTATGCCAAGTGGATCCTATAAGGATACTCAGTACGGAAAAAAGCCTCTGGAACATATACCGAAGTGTCCGTCAAAAGTCTGCTAGTAACTGCCTTAGCAGCGGTTAACGCGGTCGTTCCACAAACTACATCTTGACTAGCTGGCGGTAGTAAGAGTTGCTGTGCGGAGGGTCCCACTGCGATTAAACCAAGATGAAATATAACTGCGGGAATCAGAATAAGGTCGAAACGAACTGCGTGCAGTACCCCAATGATTCCTTTACAACACGTGTCAGACATCTAATCAAAAATGGCGTTCCTTGGTTTTACCTCCAACACCACGAGTACAACCATCGTAGACATCTAGCAACGATAGTTTTCCTCCTTGTTCCATTCTTGTCCATTTGTATTCTGACAAAGCACTGCGAAATATTGTCAACTTATGTCTACGCAGATGTGACAACGGCTGCTTACAAAGTGATTCCCCCAGCAAGAAACATCTTTGCGAGTGCTGTAATTAGTGCCAATAACACCGGTATTGGTATCCCACTTATAGTGGTTGCGAAAGGCTTTTTATCAGCTGTAATAAATATGTATATCATTACACCCAAAAGAGCGCATGTAATAATAATGTTAAGTACGGGGAGAGCTATGACGTAGAGGATCTCTCTGCTGGCGACTGGCTCTCTTGATATCGCACTGTCTGTCGTCTGAACGGCTGATTCTCCCTCTGCAAGGGTTGGCGATGTGCATTGCTCATTTTCCCTAGGTAAAAGGTTTGTTGCTACCTCCTCTTCTTGCATCTTGATCGAAACAAAAGAAGAAGGGTAACGTGATCTAATCGGTTTTTAAGCTTTCTTGGATAACAATGTTACACAGTATATATGGCCGTTTTGAATTGACATCACATATACGCATACTCGAGGACAGATCACGAAGGAAGAGTGATCCGTTGTTTGTTTTCCCTTTGTTGGTGTAGATATATTTATTTACATGCTTCAAAGTATTATAAGCAAGGAGGTTTTCGTTGTCGTATGGTGTGGCGTAGATTAAGACAATTGCTTGAAAAAGAATGTTACGACTACGTATCTCAGGCTGGTACAACTGCGACATACACACTAGTTTTCATATGTTCCCATAGTGACAGCGTATAACTGCAGCATGTACACTAGTTTTGTTCCACGTTTACTATCATGAAAATCGTCTCTCGCTGTTAATATCTTCACCTTATTCCAGCTGTGTAGATCCCAATTCCAACCCCTAACCATCTGATCTGCGGCTTCAAAGCCAATGTACAAATGTGTTTTTCCGTGTAGGTACTGTGCCAAAAAAAAAAAAAAAAAAAGGTGACCAGTATCGCAGATCAGCTTTCATGCCATCCCGATTTTGTCAACACAGCTCAGCGCAGGTCCAGTAGCATGATGTACATAATGTGGGCCTTTTACCTTGGTTTTCAACGCCCAAGGAAAGCTACTGTATACCAGGCAACTGATAAATGATGGTGATAGGTACCCTGAGGAAAGGCAAAGATCACGCTGGTAGAAAGAGCAAACTCTGGACAACAGTATTTCACTTCCAAATTTCTTGAGAGGTCCACTTAAACCGACCCGCGGCTTGTAGAGCAATACCTTGCACTACCGCACATCCACCGAAATTACTCCAAATCTTATCGATTTCCGAGCCGGGAAGCTTGGTATGTCTCCTAAGAAGAAGGTTTTCGTTGCCTCGAGATCTTGCAATATCAACGGGAAAAGTAGTTAAGGTTATGGATACGCATATTTCTTGTCTTGTCTTCCGTCATACTCGCGGTTCGTACTCCTTAAAGCGCTCTTGGCTGTGGAGATTTATACGTTAAAGTAGTGTTAAGTAGATGCTGTTCCAGATTCTGAGGAACTTCTTGCTCCGCTGGACCGAGATTCGGAAATCTGTTCATTTTCTGAAGACTACCATTTCAAGTCTTTGATCAAGGCTGGGTTTAACAAAGGGCTTATTCCGATGTACCTTATTACATTCGCATCTCTGTCTCCTGTGCATATCAATAGTTTTCGGCGACTGTGGTGCCATCATATCAGTACGCCGTATTACATATCTTCCTATTTCGGGAGTTTGACCTCTTCTGCTGCAGCAGTTTCATTTAACGATACCATGTGAATTATATTCGATTAATGGACAAATCCTTACCGTCACCTTAGGCAAACCTTCCCTCGATCGAAGATGCAAAGTTGGCTACTCGTATACATGATACGCCGCTTCCTTCTTGGCCTGATCCAGTTTCATCTTTGGGGTTTACTGCTTTTCACATAATTTGACTTTTCTTTATGTACTACGCCTTATAATTACTGTGCCATTCTCAAAATGTACATTTTGGATAAGATACATCTTAAAAAGCTATGATTCTGTAATTGTGCCCTCTCCACCCCATCTAACTGCTCTAACAGCAGCTATAGTTCAGTATCCACATTAGCCCAGAAGCCACCCATCGTTGCCGAGGGTCGTCCTAAGCTTATCATGTCCTTGTGATTTGGTGGAACTATAGCGTATGGTCTCTATTTAGAGTTAAATCAACGTCGTTTTGTGTTGCACTCTCAAAGAGGAACCTAGAGAAGTCTAAAATAAGCCATCCAGTCATTGCAATATGCCAGATTGATATATATCTACCAAAGCTGCAAAATAAAATGCTTTGTGGAGAGAAGTAACCATGGCTCATTTCAACTGTGGCTGTGTTTTTAATTTATCAAGCTTAGGAATACGCGTTAGTCTGCTTCCGCTTTGTGTCACATAATGGCAGGAGGCGCTTGAGTTTGTACTACTGCGACGTACATTTACTCTTTAGGGCGCAGATTTTCCTTCAAGCGTCCTTCTCTTATTCCTGATTTCATGCCCGATACACCACAAAGTCCCCATTCGGGGAATATATGCACGCCGTCAGTCGACCTCGAGAATGAACAACGTTGTGATAGTCAACAGGGAGTTGTTAAAGAAGAAACAGAGGCGCCTCAGCAACGAGCATTTGATGAGGAGGAAGTATCCCGAAACAAACCAGAAGATGGCCCAGATTTACGAAGGAACAACAGTAGTCAGACTACACTAAAAAATGGGGATAACAGCTCTCTGGATGATGCTTCTCTCTGGGTAAGCGGACGGAAGCCATCAAACCACGTTAACTCACCCTGGCGGACAGTACCAACACAAAAGGTCTCTCTCTTCTTTCTTACAATTGATTACTCTGCCTTTTCTTAATATTATTTGTACACTTGTTCTTATGGGAGTTCTGATCTATGTATACGCCTCAGCAAACATGAAACCTGTGGATTATCACATGGCGGGCATGTCAGTTCCCACATTGGTCTCCCTACTTACTACCATCTTGAAGATGTTTATTGCTGGTGGGATTGGCTAGTAAGCAGAAGTAATGCAAAGTGCGTTCGAGGCAAGACTAACTGTCAAAATAGTGCATTGTCAGAATATAAGTGGGTGAGTAGAATAGGAAAAGTTGTAGCTTATTGGATACCTTTGCATGGTACATTTCACTATGTTTCTGACGTTTCCCACATCAGATACGCTTACAGCGTGACGGCGGCGAACTATCTCTGCTCGACACCTATGATGCATGTACGCGAGGCGTTGGCGGTCTGTATCCTGGACCGACACACAACAAAGACTCTAACAACCTATATTTGATTATGAAGGCATCCTGCGCGTTATCGGTTCACTATTGAGAGTTGATTTTGTATTGATCCCTGCCATCTTGTTTCAATTCTTTATCATCGCTATGGGGCCTGTTTCTCAACAAATTTTAAATGGCAACTTCTTTAACGATACAGAATTCTGTCTTCCGGGAGCCACACTGATGAACAACAACTATGAAAGAGCTGATATGACAGGGATCGGAATCCTACGCGACATGTCTCGCGTTAAAGGCCTTATACAAGAATATTTTGTCATAATGGCACTGCAGGAGATCGGACAACAGTATCCTCTGAGCACTTTGAAAGCCTTTTGTGACTCTCCGGCTAATAAATGCATCTTCGAGAATATTCCAGTGCTTCACATAGGAATGGATTGTCAGCCAGCCTCCCTAAATACAAGAGTTATTGACTCAGCAAACGGCAACGTTACAACGGTAGACAGTCTACTTGGGATCAGTACACCTTCACTTACGTATGGCCCCGAGAGATTACGCCGTATGCTGCCGCAGTATTATTACGCCGAATCCATGCTCGGTCGAACACACTGGGACCTAGAAAGGTTAGCGTCCAACACCAATACGACATTCCGTCCCGGCGTACGCAGTTTACTTGGCGATCAAACGTTTGTACTTGCTGCTTCCAATGGGACAGTAAAGCCTGAAGAGGCTACGGAAAGTCGGACGCTTGTTTATCAATGTACCCTTAAATCGTACTTGAACAGTACGCATATTAATTACCGTGTCAACAATATCGATGTAGTTCCAATGAAAATGACACCACTCACAATTGATTACGATTATCTCAGTAATAACGTCTCTTTGCAGAAATTGATCGGTCCAAATAAGATACCACCAAGCGTCTTAGACGGTGGTCCAAAGGGCAATTACACGATGATAAATGCCTACGGGGTACAACTCAGCGTGATGAAGGCATTGACAACTCTACAGGTTGATATCACCCTTGCCTCTAGTGCGTTCGCGGCAACGAAGATCTCTAGTACTTTCGGCGACCTGTCGTTTCCAGCCCTCCGAAAAGTATTTGGCGTATCGATTTTTGACTTTCTTCAGGAATGGATGAAGCAATTAGGACTTCACACGGCTTTTTCAGCTCCATACCCAACAAACCATGCGGTGGGCACCATGGGAAAATCTTGTTGGAATATTCCTCAACTGTATAACATCAAGCCACAACAGTACTTGGGTGTGGTGCTTTCTTTCCTCGTTCCACTGGTTTGGTGGGCCAGCATCTGGCTCATCAGTATATATCAAGCCAACGGTCTGTCGCGTGGAAATTCTCAGATTGCATTACTTGCAACTGGCCTTACTGAAGCAGCACGGCAGAAACTTGGTGAATATTCGCACGCTGGACAAGGAACGCTTTTCAGCAGAGCTAGAAAAATCAATGTCTATTTTGGTGAGAAAATGACTGTAGACGGTCAACCTAGTCGTGTTGCCTTCGGATTGAAAGAAGAAGGATTTAGTACGTTGCGTTACAGGCGTAGATCGCTTGATCAACAAGAGAATACTTAACACATATACCTGTCCTTTTTCTTTTTCTTGTGTCCCTGTTTGCTTTCTGAGCTTCAAATATTGCATTGCCAGCGACCTGTTTATCTGGAAAACTTTATCCGTTTTGAACGCAGTGCAGCTTCCTTATGACACATCACCAAGGTGCCTGTTGAAATCGGGCCACTCTCTAAAGTAGTTTTAAAAAGGAGTTAAGGAAACCATACTGGAAAAGGATACGTGTCGTGCTGAGGAACTGCGTGTATTTTGGAAAATCAAAAAGAAGTCTTTTCTTCTATCGGACCGATCGGCATTCTCCCTGCACGAAGCATGCAGCCATTCTAAAATAAAAAGGGAAAAAAAGATAAAAATAAGAACGGAGAAATGTGGATGAAGCTGCCATTGTTCGTGCTGTCGTTACCGAGACAACATGTTTACTTAACAATAAGTTTCGATCAGAATGGTCTGAAAATAAGAAAAAAGTTTACGTTGCATGACTGTCGGATGACACTTTTTGCACAACCTAACGGTGTTTCAGTTTTTCCAAGCAGACTGACTTGTTTGCACGTTTGCGTGCCGCATAGATTAAACTTGAATCAAATGGTCTATATTGTCCGTGAACCACCATATGAATGCAAAATAGAGATGCCCGCCTCCTTGCATACCACTCCATCCAGATCGCCTAAAATACTTTTTCCGTACATGATTTGGTCATTGTGACCTATGACTTCATCGCGGAAACCATATTTAGCTGACCTGTTCGCTTGTATCGCCTGATGACTGGTCTAGCATGTTAAAAAATGCCCATAACCATTTTTATCACTGTAAAAGCCCTCTTTCAACAATAGCAAACGCTTTGCAATGCAAGATGACAGTCATTGATTGCTATATTTAGCTGAAAGTTTCTTGGGTTCAATGGTGCACCTAAATGGATAACAGAACCCAGCAATCGAAACATGCCTAATCTTTTCTTTTGTATCTACTTTTACATTATACTTGCCTGCTTGGCATTTTCTGGAATATTTTTAGTACGGAATCACTGCTGAGTAGGACAAAGTTATTCACCTTTTCGGGAAATGTCTGAGCGCCTAATTTTTAATATAAAACTGCATCTGTCAAATTCCTCCTCTCCCTCGTTATCAAACATGTTCAAGTTCTCTGTACTCTTTTTCCTATTCGCTCTCCTTTCGGCAGCTTCTGCTATCGTGTGGAACGCTCCGATGTAAATACATGCAACTGTACCTCTGTACATCTTACTCACTTGCTTCTGATTAGTACTTACCCACAAGCCGGAACCAGATGGCGCGCTGGAAAATCCTATACTGTGAAGTGGGAAACAACAGTTATGGGTGAAAAAATCCCAGAGGGTGTTTCGTAAGTGGCGTCGAATGTCTCCATGGGCTGCGGCTAACGCTAAATCTGACTAGTGGCACACTCAAACTTGGTTACTTGGAAGATGGTTCGATAAATGAGCACTTAAGTAAGTACTTCTTTCATGCATCCATGAGTAGTCTCACATTATGTTCAACCTTAGAGTGGGATCTGGCTTCTGGCTTCCCATTGAACAAGGGATCTACTACCATTACTCTCCCCAAGGATCTCACAACAAAGAGAAGTTACATCCTTGTCCTTATGGGTGACTCCGGAAACGCATCTGAGAAGTTTACTATTGTTGCCAAATAACTGTAAAATTGCCTTACATAGCCCATTGTGTTGTATATAGCCAATTCGTATAGTTTACGGTTATTTGTGAATACTTATACCAATCTGGTTTATTCCAAAGTGAATTTGCACGTCAAATGAAATAAACCCCACACATATCATGTATTTCTATCCTTTTTTGTTTTGCCACCTATGGATTCATGTGGATGTCCAGCTATTATGACCCAAATTCGTAGAAACCATACTGAGACCAATCCGTGGTGTCATTTGTAAGCTGTGAAGGCACAGGGACAGCGTGCTCTTCAAGATCGTCTCCCGGGACAGACTGACCCACAGGGTCTGACGGTTTAGGCACGCATTTGAACAAGTCAACAACGTTCTTTGGTGCCTGTCTCTCTATTTTCGTGATGGGAGTCCGTTTTGACGAAAAAGCCACCTGGGATAGTTTGATTTCTTCAGCGGTAGTTTGACTACGGATAAGAGGATTCCCATGAACTATGCCCTCGTTTTGTGCATCATAATAGTTCAGGCACTCCTTGAACGAGACTTTTTCAAATTGTTCGTAATACAGATCATACTAATAGAAGCGCATTCAGTAGACCGCCACAGTTCGCTGCTTTTTATATTTACCTTTTTGTTTAGCGCATCTGCAAGCGTCTTTACGCTATCATCGGTTGGATGAAGCAAGCGCCAAGGATCCCGACATGTCTCAGCCCGGCAAGTTTTCAGTACTGTCAACAGCGCGTCCAAACGATTGAGAAGCTGCGCATGCACTTGGTTGTACACATTTCTTGTTTCGTAAGGATCCTGTTTCAGGTCATAGAGCTCATGCTCCCCCGTACACCAAACAGCATACATCCCTATGTTACATATGTATTTGTTTAGTTACGTTCCATTCTTCGCAGGCGGTGCCACATACAGTTATAGGTTTCAGAGATGACACGTAATGTTTTGTACGTATTAGGGCCTGCGCTTGCAACTTCGGGATAGACTCTAGATGTAATAGGATGAATACGTGCAGACTTTTTAGAAAAGAAAAAATGGAATCGTACTCAGGCAGATCAGTGGCTGACCAGAATTCGACAGCAAAACTCTCCAGCGCTACAGGATTTTGATGGTTTGCAAGCTCTTTTGTAAGGGGAATGACACCGCCATCCACCCACTCCGGTACATGATGGTATCCCTTGGCCAAAGCCAAAAAGGTCGGGGCCAGGTCATGGTGTGCACTGACGACGTCGCTAATTTTACCTTTCGGTACACCAGGCCCTCGCACAACAAATGGTACGCTACGTAGTACCAGTAAACGGCCTGCTTGGAATACTGCATAGAACTCACTTGATATCTTCCTCCATGTTTCCACATTTTCCTGGATAGGAACGATGCTGTCCAATGTGATAGCTAGGGAATCTGTCAGCAAGGCAGTTGCTGGAACATGTCTTTGTCCTTACCCATTGTCTGAACTGTATACGATGTAGGTATTGTCAAGTTTCTGTTGCCGACCCAGTTCCTCAATTATTGTCCCCACCATCTCATCCACTGCTTGAAGAGCTCTCAAACGATTGCGATACATTTCGTCAAATTCTTCAATACGAGACTCGTTAAACTGCGGCAAATCCTTCCAAAACGACGCCGTTTTGCCTTGCTGACGTGGATTAAAGTTTGGCGTTCGAGGTACTATAGGCTAGGTGAGACATGACAGGATGTCATGGAATAAGTCTTACTTTTAACATCTTTAAATAGATGAGCATGTCGTGCAGCTGGAACAGCAGGTTTTGTGATAAGCTGACCTCCAGCAATTTCGAATTCACCGTGCGGTGCCATAGGTGCAACTTTCAATTGATTATTATTATCATCTGTTCGTTGTGTATATTCTTCTGAGCTTACCCCACAAAAAAAATGGTTTGTCAGAATCTTTTAGCTTCCTTAAAGCATCCCGTGCTTTGGCATGGATAACATCTGTTTGGTACTGGTCCTTATAATATACTGGCGCTTCACCATTGGCCGAGAAAACGGGTGTGTTATAAATGTAAGTGTACGGATCTACGAGTTGATCTGTAGTAGAAAGAAGATGTCAGAGTAAGTTATCTACGTTTAGAGCGATATGACCTTGGTAATCGAACCTACTCAGAGAAAGTTATACCTATATTTCCTTACGCTGATGCAGATACTTACCCTTTAGGGACCGGTTTGTTGCAATTGTTTACACTATACTGGTTCATAAGCTTGCCGATATAATGTGTAGAATATCCTGCTTTTTGCAACCAAATCGGTAGATAATCGTCACCGAGCTTCAACCTGTTGAATCTATCATATCCGCCATAAGGCGGGCTCACGTCGGTAATACTTTTTTTTATCGCTTTAGCATCCAAAATCCTAAGCAACGGTTCTTACTTTGTATTGTGAGCGTATTGACCCCGTAAGAGGCCTACTCGACTAGGGCAGCAAACTGCGATTGTGGCGTAGTGATTACGATGAAGTGTGCCTTGCTGGACTAGATGTTTTTGGAGATTTGGCATATAGTCGAGTGACTGAAGTCTTGCATCTTGATCATCCGTAAAGATAAAGACGATATTGGGCTTGTTCGGTTCTTCTTGTATGGTGGCTGAGACATGTAAAGCCTGTAAAACAAAACCTATTGCTGCAGTAACTTGAATAAGCTTCATTTTTTCGGGCAAAAGATGTAATAGAAATGAAAATCTCGATTTCCTAGGTTTAAATTAAAGGTTACGGCAGAAGAAAAGTGGATGTCGCCATTCACTAAACGTTACACAAGAACACACAAGATACATAACGTACGTTTGAATAAATGCAGGAGCTGCATAGATAGGCGTGTGAGAAGCAGAGTGCATCTTTATTGACTTTTAATGATCCATGACAGTTACTTGACATCGTTAAGAACCTCCTTTTTGCGGTAGCAAACGTTCAGATAAAGCGAATATGACGAAATCGGTTGGTCGGTTGATGCCATATTGTACATCCGCTTATCGCATACAGAGATGGGCTGTATTGGATTGGTCTTCTCACACACAGCCGATCCTCGGCGCTTTGTATGTATTGCAGTTGGCAACTTATCGAAGCAGCGTTTTTTCTGCTTTTGGCGGATAAACATGGCCGAAGCAGGTCATAGTTACGGTAACATCTCTATCTCCCCGCCCACTGTCTGTTCTGAACATCTTCATGAATCTCCTTCTTGTCCAGGACACTGTTCCCTCGAGGCCGTCAGTATAGTTTAATTACCTTATTACTGTTCTGTCTGTTGGAACCGTAATTCCCGTATCCTGTAAACGTCAGTGCGTCCCATGACGGTTTTCAATCTTTCTGTTTTTTTTTTATTTTTTTATTTTTTTTTTTTTTTTGCTAACGGCCATAAAAGAATGCGTACAGTACTTAGGACAGCTCATCACGTACAAGAACAGTTGGGAAGAGATGCCACTTAATCATCAAATTGACTTCACCCATTGTAACTATGTCACCACGATAATGACGACTCTTATTTGTCTCTACCCTTTCCCTCATATTTTCTGGCGAGATAATCAGACTCTCAATCTAATTCTATTTTCCGCCCCAACATGAAAAAAAGCGAAACGTACAATATGTCTCTTAGATACATGTCCGTAAAGATTTGCTTAACCTTGCTGATACATGTACCCATCAAAAATGAAGTGCTGTCATTGCAGAACTGTAATAAATGTCCTTGAGTCTGATACCATCATCGCATACATCAATTTGCTGCATCCATAGCTTCGCTGATTGATCCATAGATGCGTGCGTATATTAACAGAATCCAGCTCTATAGGGATGGAGTATGTATCATCTAGTGGAAAATGATTCGTGTACAGGAATCGGTGCTTTTTTCTAGTAGAGGCGTTTAAATGACAGGGTGTTTCGTTCAGTTTTTGGTTGGCTTCTTGGCTATAACATCATGTATTTAGCATCACGTCCTATTCTCTTTCCGCCGTGACTTACTTCCGTATTTCGATCGACTAGTTGTACGTGTTGCAACACCTTGAAGATCCAGAGCACCACGCACTAAGTGATAACGTACACCGGGAAGATCAGGCACACGACCACCACGCACCAATACAACAGAATGCTCTTGCAAATTATGTCCTTCACCGGGAATGTATGCGGTGACAACTCTTCCATTGGTTAACTTCACACGGGCAACCTTACGTACGGCAGAATTTGGCTTCTTTGGCTTGGTTGTGTACACTTTGTTACAGACACCTTTTCGTTGATAGCAGCCTTCCAATGCTGGCGATTTACTGACAGGAGGTTTGGTCTTACGGGATTTGCGAATAACTTGATTCAACGTTGCCATGCCTTGCTGTTGCTGCTGCATGAAGTTAGAAGTAATGCGTGTCGCGTTCGCGGTGGCCTGGGCAAATGGTTGCCATTGTGAGAAAAGTGAGCGTAACCCCAACATGATCAACGTCTTGTTTTTTCGCAAACTCGGTTTTTGCACCCTGGGCACACCCAATTGCGAATCGAATCGAAAAAAAACCCAAATCCAAGTAGATTGCGTCAGCAAAAATGACTGCTTTTGGCTCGGTGCCTGGAAGGTGCTTTTTTTTTTTGAAACACAAGTCGCCGCTTGTTGAAATACGTTTGCCCTGCTCTAAATAAGCGTTGCCTCCAGGAAGAACAAACTTGCGAGAAAAGGAGACAAACATATGTACTTAGCATACGAATTACGATGGAGGGATCACGTTTTTATTCTTCTGCATTGCGCAATTTATTGGATTATGCAGACTGATCGTACCTACTAGCTGATTTTCTCGTCCATAAGATAGCCGCACTATGAGAGGATGTGTGTCATACCGTACAAGGTAGCTCAGCGTGCAGCAAAACTGTTCCGCTTTCGATGAATACATTCAGCACTATCATGACAATATCGATTGGGCAGTTATACCCAGAGATTTGAGTTCTCGGAGTGTGTGTTTGTGTGTGTTTCCCTTTCCAGGAAAAGTGTATCTTTGTCATTTCGTTTGAGATAATAGAGAAATCTGGAGGACATCGACTTAACAGAGGAATTGCTTGCAGCAACTCAAATCGTTTATCCCGATGAGAGAGAAACGAAATTTTTCTGAAGATACACCCCTTCGTCGAAGTCGAATGGCTGTCGAGACACATACTGTTTTCATTCCAAAGACTAATGTTCTTTGGCAGTCAGTAATTCTTTCTAAGCGTAAGTGCATAACTACCTGGAGCCCACTTTTCGGCCGTTATATTTAAGATTACAAATTTCTCTCCCATGAAACTTTAGTAACAATCAAATACTATATTCCCGAGTACCTTTCGAGCAAAGTGCGTTATTTACTGCAGTAACTTTCGTGAACGAATGAAAAAAAAAAAATCTGAAGGACACCACTGAAGAACATTCTGAGCATTTGCTTTAGTAATTCTGGCGATTTGAATTTGAGAGGTCAAATTTTCTTTTTTCCTTTCAGTTGTTCCAGACTTGTACAACAGTTAAATACCGGGAAGCCAAACTGGCCGTTTCACCCTGCATCCTAAAATAGTAATTTATGTTTATCATCGAGTATGATCCCGTATCTTGTAAGACAACAGTACTCAGCGCATTCATCTCTGTTTATCGATTTTTCTAGGTTTACATTGCGGTTATGTATGGGTCCAAGTAAAAATTAAAGAAATATACACGGGGAGATTACGTTCATTGAGCTGAGTAAAGTACTCCCGCAGCGCGCGCCCTTCTACACTAGTGCTTCTTAGTTTGTTTTGAATACTGCTCTAAAGTGGTCACCTACAAAGAACGCGGTAAGAAAATCACGAAGCTCACTTATATCTTCACTTACCCAGTGCCACCATACACAATGTCTGCCACATGCCTAGACCAATTCTGGGAACGGCTCCCTTAAATAGCCCAGCAATACCATGGCTTTGGTAGATCCATTTGGCAGCAGTGGCGATTGTCAACTTATCTGGACGTCCAGGCGTCTTCACTTGGCTCTGCATTTCGATGCGAATGACTTCAATAGGCTGATTCCAGCAAGAGAGGGCACCACCAACAATGGAGGCGAGACCTTTATCAAGTGCTGTTGCCTTCAAATGAGCGTCAGGCGAATCTCCATAACGTAGCTTGATAATGCTTTCTTGAGTGAATCGGGTGATACCGAAACGACTCGCCCAGTTTGTACATTGTCGGACAGCCACCGCGTTCACTCCCTTATTGATACCACGGATACCTTCCTTCTTAAAGATATCGGCAGCGATCTTTAAAGTGGAGACCTTTGCACCTGAAAATAAAAGAGAAAAGAGCAAGAGGCACAGTTTAGCTTAGATTCGTTCGCAGCGAACGCGTGAGAACTTACCAGACTTGTGCCTAGTCACCTCAACAGTCTTCATGAATGTACAGAATCCCATTGTGGAATACGCTTGCGCAATACCACCAGCCATACCACCAATGATACCACCCTAATAATGGGAATTGAGTTGCCCGACTTCACAGTTGCCCTAGACCCTCCGCTCCCCCGGATTCATCCCACACATTTCACCCCCCGCTGAGAACACCAGAAGATCCTTACCATGAAGGGGGAGGCGCCGGCAGCTCTGGAACGGTACTCGAATTCAGAGGCAGTAAACAGAAGAACAGCACCCTTGGTGGAGCCTGAAAGGATATGAGACTTGTACGATTTGTTTTTGACACAGTATTACCTTCGATCCATGCCCATGGGATAAGACCTTGATAAAAGCCGAAGACGCCGCCACGCTGCCATACAGAGCGCACTGCGGTCAGAATTGATTGTCCTCGGTTTGCGGCCATCTGTGTCTTCAGAACTTCGAAAGGTTGACCGAGCGTCGAAACCTCAAAGAGGTTGAGGGCTGTAACAATTTATTTTTCGGTCAGCAAGCACAATGTATATCATGATATGCTTGCCTGCTCCCAGAAACAGATTGTTCCATGAGACGGGTTTCTTTTGAAGAGTGGTGGCAGCACTGACGGTGGTTGCTGTGGTAGTGGTAGTAGCCATGGAAAAAGAAGTTTAAGAGAAGAAGAGGCGTTACGCAATATCTTTTTTAAGTGACTCCTATCATCATTTCGTCGAGTGTAACATGTGAAAATGAAACTTGTGGAAAACCTTAAGGGCTTTTTTTTTGCTGTGACCTTGACGCCAATCAAACAGATGCTAGAACGCTTACTACCCCAAGCTCTTTGTTTACATTGATGCCCGTGATTCCCAATTTCATTAATTACCTGCGATGTTTTATTCTCTTGAAACATGACGCCTTAAAGCGCCTAAAAAAAAGGTACTTGCTTTTACTTAAAAAAAAAAAAGAGCGCTGTTACACGGAAGGCATCGGATTGATAACAACAGCGCAGGTTTAAAGCATTTTGCCACGGTGTGGTGCCCTGATGCATGTACCATTGCAGTCCTAATTGAATAGTCATTGCTTCCATGAGACGAATGTAGCTGCGTACTACGTCGCTTGAACGATACAACGGCTATTGAAATAAATTCGGCTTATTGCGGCAATTGCTATATCAATGCAGACTGTCCATTTTCTCGGAAACGTGAGAAACGTAATTCGTTTTATATATACGCATGCAAGGTCGATGTGATGTCTCAAGAATTATAAAAGGTTTGTGCGATGGATGACGGTAGTAACGAGCGGACAATCCAAAGTACAGTTAAGATGAGTCCCTATTTATATAATAGATAGTCGTTTGAAATTGCATCAACTATTGGAAACGATCGGCTAAAATCACTCAGCTAACTTTCTGATTTTAATCAGTTGTCGTATAAAGACTCTTAACTGTATATTTCAATCGTTATTTTACAAAGACATTTTGCACTGGACCAACTACTTTTCATTGTCAATAACTCCTACATACATTCGTAGTAATTTCGAAAAAGATGCAACTATACTTCACTAAAGATTAATGTAACGTAATGTCAATTAGATTATATAGAGATCTCATATATACAACAATGCAATTGCAAATGAATTTGCAGTCGGGTATTAGTTAATGTAGCAATGATAATAAAGACTCGTAAAGAACACTTTCTACAAAAAAGCTTTTTTTCTAACTTTTTTTTTGGTTACTCTTTTTTTTAATTGCTCTTCTCTTTTATTATCTCTTTTATTTTTACTGTCTCTTTCTTTTTTATTGTCTCTTTCTTTTTTACTGTCTCTTTCTTTTTTATTGTCTCTTTCTTTTTTACTGTCTCTTTCTTTTTTACCAGCCTTTTTCTTTTTGCTACTTTTGATTTTTTATAGCTTTATTTTTTTATTACTTCTTTCTTTTATTATTTTTTTATTTATTTTTCTATCTATTTTTTTATCTACCCTTTTATCTACTTTTTTTATTAATTTTTTATTTTATAATAGTAATTATAAAAAACTATTTACTATAAAAGAATAATATTTTCAAACAAAGAATTAATCTTTGTATTCCAATAGCTTTGTTCATTACTATTATGCATTTCCAACAAATGTCACGTGGAGAGATGGCCGAGTTGGTCTAAGGCGTCAGGTTAAGGCCCTGATCTCTTCGGAGGCGTGGGTTCGAATCCCACTCTCTTCACTTTTTTATCGCCCGAAAAAGCGGAGATTAAAATATATGTAGTACAAGTTTCCTCTTGTATCGCGTTTTCTTTTTTGTGCATCGGAAGAAAGGTTGCAAAGATTCTTACGTCAACTCCAGGATCAATCGACTGGTTCTCTTTTAAAAAAAAGGATTTGTGAATCAATTTTCCGAGATCTGATGGAATACAGCAGTATACCATGTGGCAGAGAGCTGTAGCGATGAGCTACGGGCTTACGCATACTCTTCCATGTTGCGTTTGTGTCACGGATAGCTTCCCATTATCCAACGCAAAAGATGCGCAAGAGACAGAGTTTCATTGTCTCGTTGAAAGGGCATATTAAAGATAGAACTCGATTAACCAGTGTTAAAGATCCGGCCCTACCGTCTCATGCAAAAGGCATAGAATGATCAGATTTCTTTTTGTTTCATGCAAAGGGTGTGTGAAAGGTACGTTCTTTTTGATCTCAGGCAGAAGGCGCGACCGTGATAGGGTACCATCGTTTCGTGCAAAGGATGAATCAGTGATCGGGTCCTTTTGATCATACAAACTGTGTCTCTGTGAAAGGATTCCGTCGTATCATGCAACAGTAGGTGAAGATACGTTCCTTTTATCTCACACAAAAAGGATGTCTCAGATAACGAAAAGTGATGCATGGGTAAAGGGAGCGTTTCTTTTTCCTTCTTCTTTTTTTCTTTGGTTCTGTTGGTACAAACATCCCCGGTACGGATGTCAACTTTTTATTACATATCCAGGATCACTCACTCCTTTTTTATGCCGTTTAGGCTGTATGACCGCTGTCTCGAACCGTCTTGGCCATGATGGTGCTTTATGCCCACACTCAAAGTACGTAAACGTTGTCACAGACACTCAGTATCGCTCAGATCCCGCAATAGATTGCCGGACGACGTATCGCTTCAAGCCCTCTGCATTCCGTTCGAAACGTAGCCGCTCCAATGCCACTGGGCCTCCCCTAACCTCTTGCCGCCCCCACCGCTCAGGTGCGGGCTTTGCCTTTATCGACGGGTGGAAGTACGCCTTCGGGGGGGGTTAAGTGAAAAGACATCAAAGCACCTTTCATTTACTAACCATGAATTATTTTTTATGCTCCTCGAATAAATTTTGCGTCCGCTGAAGACTAAGTTCATGTAAGTTGACGAATCTTCAGACGAAACATTGATGTACTAATGGCCGCATATTCAATTCTTCTTTAGCGCAAACTTGGCTCTTCAAAGACGCAAGGTTTATTTAATGTAGCGTAAAAAGTGATTCAATAAACAGTATAACGTTCAATTCGAAAAGAAAAGACCAATACAGTACATGGACTCGACTATGCAAGAAGACGAATGCCGTCTTCCGTCGAATAGCTCGCCACAGGACGACTATGCAGGCTTAGGGGGTTACCTGACCAAATGACAAAGTCCTGGTTGCTGTTGAGATCATTGCTGTTTCCTAGACCAAATATATCCTGTAGGTTTGTCGTAACGAAATTAATCGCCTCTGCTTCAGTGATAACTCGCTCATCGTCTGCTACAGATGGTACTGGCGATGTAACGGCTAACCACCCTGCATCCCAAGCTAGGTTTCGAG
Organism: Saksenaea vasiformis B4078; assembly: GCA_000697055.1. Classification (NCBI taxonomy): domain Eukaryota; kingdom Fungi; phylum Mucoromycota; class Mucoromycetes; order Mucorales; family Saksenaeaceae; genus Saksenaea; species Saksenaea vasiformis. The sequence continues at coordinate 49,419 of JNDT01001127.1, forward strand.
CGTTTCCATCATTAGAAACTCCCAACCCAATTTTCACGCCATGTTGATGGAGTACATGTGCCGCTGTACCGTTGGTCAAGGGTGCTCCAGTCAGGCAATGGATCGATTCGAACTGAGAAGGTGTACACAGTACAGGGCTGAGAATAACAGCGATGTTGGCCTCGGATAGATGTTGAGCTACCAAATGTGCTTCAGCACCACCTAAAATGGCAAACCGTGCTTTCGGGAAGTGTCGTTTCAGACGTATTATAGATGCTATTTCATCCTTATTGTTGACAGCAATGATTGTTGGTATCTCTCCTCGGGCTGCTTTGCCGTAATAATTAGGTCTTGCCTCGTTCTCCCGAAGAATTTGCCGGATAAAAGATACTTGCGACGAAATCGTTGGGAAACTCTCCGATTTAACGGAATCGCCGATTTGTAAATGAAGAGCAACAGCTGGGGCAAGTAATGCTCCATCAGAAAGAACTTAAAAGAGAAGTCAAAAGATGATCGTGGGAATAGAAGCCCTTACGTGAATCAGCACCCGTTTTAAAAGCAGTGCTTACGCCAACAACCACGCTTTTAGACATAGGTGCGGTGATGGCCGTCAGAACACCACCTTTGTAGGCCTCTTCAAGATGTCGTGTCCCGAGTTTGATTCCATCTACAGCTTCAACAATGATACTAGCATCATGAGAGGAGCTAGCACGTATCGCCCCGTCGCTAGTAGATTCCTCTGAAGGTATTTCAACCAATCCAAGCTTAGATCCTACTGCAATAAGCCCCTTGGAGTCAAACGTTAGAAATCTCGAGGTAATAAGTGATGTTTCAACCTTACCGGAATAATATAGCCGCCTTGTGTATCAATCTCCGGTACGCGCGTTTCAGGCGCAGAAGCGCCGTACAATTGATCGCAGTCCGTGCCGATGCAAACAATCTTGCCTCCTTGCACAACAACAGTGTTCGAACCGTCGCTCGTCGAGGTCTTATCGCTCAAATGGATGTAGCGAACGTTCTTAAGGACAAAGTCCCTTGCGCCCTCTTTGATATCTGGACTGTCGAATCCTAATTTTTGGATCTCTTCTGTTTTCTCATCTTCTTCCTTTGCAACTGGAATCGGTCGTTCTTCAAGCAGCGGTACACCGTCCACAAACACTTGCAATGGGGTAGCCCCGAGCTTCAATGGTGGACGATCCCAAATAACAACATCGGCATCGTATCCAACAGCAAGTGATCCAATGCGGTGTCCGAGGCCAATTGTTGCAGCAGGTACCGAAGTCACCGTTTTAAAAGCTTCTTGAGGCGAAAGTCCGTAATGGTTAGCCTTTGCCGCTTCAAATATCAAATGCTGCGAATTTACTACTGGATGATCGCTTTTTATAGCAACAGGAATGCCAGCATCTACAAGTATCTTTGGACCAAGCGGTGTACCATGGAAAGCTTCTTTCTTATATCCCCAGTTATCTGCAAAAGTGGCAACAGTGATATTATTGCGGGTACGTTTCAAAACATCTGTGATACGGTACGCGTCTAGTGCATGGTGAAATGCAGCGATCGTAAAGTTGAATTCATCAGCATGGCGTATCATAGCTTCCATATCGTGTGTTTCGTAGCAATGGATATTGAGTAACGCATCGCCTCGTAAAAGAGCGACGAGCGGCTCAAGCTTAATATCTTCGGGGAAACGTCGTTCAAGTCGAACATTATCATTTCCTTCAGCAATCGTCTCTGCGGCATTACACCAGTCATCTTGCTTATACATGAGTTTTTGAGCATCGGAGAAACCTTGACGGAACAGATATGCTTCCCCAAGTCCTTTGGATCGACTCTCGTTAGACGTGCTCTGCAAACCAGTATAACTTACGAGACATTGGCATTTCCCCTCGGAAACGTCCATACACTTTCTATAGATTATGTAAGCTAAGGGCACACGCGGAAAACGATAACACAGTGACCTTGGGATTTTCGCCGCATGCCATCTTGAGGAATCTCACTCTTTTCTCCAGTTCTTCATCAATACCTGCTTGAACAAGCATATCATCATTACTGTTCGTTTCTAATGTGCGCAGCTTAAATGCATATGCCTCGCCTCCCATTAGATTTCCTGAACCAGGTAAAACAAGGGCTGTTGTCACACCACCCGACGCCACAATACGAATCGCTATATCGGAAGGATCAAACGCGTCTAGAGAACGTACAAATGGTGTGAGCGGATTCGTTTCCTCGTTTCCGTCCCGATTGGCAGTAAGCGAAGGCCACGGATAAACTCCCAGATGACTATTAACGGGTCAAAAAATCGAACTTTCACAAGATATCGTGCCTGGGATCTGTCATTACCTGTGCATATCAACGAGTCCAGGAGTAACTATGTGACCTTTTACATCAATCACTTTTTCTGCAGTTTGTTGGATTCCGGACTCAATTTGTTTAATGACACCATTTTCCAGCAAGATGTCGACGTTGTTTAAAATATTGCCCTGCCCATCCCACACGTTCGCGTTCTTTAGCAGTACGGATGGAACCTGCTTAGCTCTGGGGTTTGTTCTATCAGGTCTGGGAAGGTTCGCTTTACGTGGTGCCTGTAATTCTCGGCACTTGGCCAGGCCCTCATACAACGCAGTGGCGGAAATTCCTGGTTTAATAGGCCTGAAACGACTGCCCGCGGGATGCGGGAAGTTCTCCCCAGGTAGGAATAAAGCGATAAAAAATAGACTGACCAGTACAACACCAAGAAGAAGAGAGAGAATATAAGCAATACGACCCTGCAGGTATCGCCGAAGTTCAAAGTCTCGGACGTGACCAAGACCATTCGTGTCCCTTAACGGTGTCTCTTCTGTATGCGAGGGCGCTCCATTTTGCTCACTGTTGTTAATGTCCTCCGGCACCGGAATGGCACTGTAGCCCTGTTTTGGCGCCGACATGAGCTGGCTTACAAAGAGGGTAAGAGGTTGGGAAAGAGAGAAAAAAACAAAACGAAAAGAAACCGATAGATCCTTAAGCAGACTCACTCTTTAAAGTCCGCCAACATAGGTTGGTTGGTAAGCGAAACTGTTCTCAGGCACCTACGACCAAACAAGTCACTTTGAAAGTTGGGGCTTCCCTCTTACCCAAGTGTTTGCAGAGGGTGAAGATTAGGCGTTGAAACGTGACCATGTCCGTACGCGTTCGACTTGGTGCTTAACCAACCTGTGACACGATGTCTCTGTTTTGAATCTGTGTCAGGAGATAATAATAGCAGTACATAAGTTGAATGTCAACTTCATTACTGCTTTTCTGGTTGATAGAAGAATCCATCTAAAGACCAATCATTTATTCTCGGTGAGCTCCAACAATATTCAGCTTATTAGTACTGTATCCAGCAGCTGGATACGTAATTGAAGTCCCGATGGTCGGGTATTTGTATCAAACACAACATCAATGCAGACCAGCTCACCGTAGAGTGCATAGACAACGCAAAGTATATGAGAAGCTTTTTTGATGCAATAATATAATTTGTCGTTAAATTAAACAAATATTCATTAAAAGTACGTGCCTACTAGGTATAATAGATAAAAGGGGTACCAGCTATTACTTATTCTTTTTCATCAATTGCTCGTTTCAACCTATCTACAAATCTAGCAGCAAGCGCTTCTGCCTTGGTCTCGTCCAGAGATCCTCTTTCCCATTCAATTGTGGCATACATGGTGTCATTGACTGTTATTGTATTTACGTTTACGGCCGTTGTCATGTTCCATATACTCTGACAGAACCACATCGCCTGAATACTCCATTTGTTTTGCTCTATTTCGCATTGACCGAGATCAGATAATGCTAGGCCACCCATGCGACCGAGTTCATGCGACTCTCGTAGTTCTTTCCAATATTCTTCGTAAGATCGGGGATATTCCGGTAGATAAGCCAATAGTAGATTTTTGAGCGCTGCTGAAGGCTTGTTCTGGCGCAGTGCTTTGTTATACTCCTTCGATACAGTCCAAAAGCCTTTGCATAATTGTTGGGGTTTCCATCCATGATCATATTCACCAACAAAGTTGCCTATCTCGCGACCAACTGGTGGATTACAGAACCGGCGGCAGTTGACAGGTGTGCTAGTGTGTGTCCTTTGCCCTGGATAGATTTCGGCCCACGCCAACAGCATAGCGGTGTTTAATGCTGCGTGCACAGAGATACCATGTTGTTTCGATCGTTGTAATATAGCTTTCCACGGCTCGCCACCCAACTGTGCCAAGCGGACCTCCGTATGCGCGAATTTAGGCTTGGCGACAAAATCACCTTGCCACTCTCTCTTGAATAGTCTTCCAAGTGGTTTTGGGAGCTTGTTTGCCACTGTTTCGCAGACTGCACCAGCTAAAACGCGCGTTGTCATGCGAGGCGGGCGGCGATCTTCAAACGGTGCTGCCAAAGCCTCACTTGTGCGTTTCAGCACGTAGCTTCCGGGCCGACACGGTTCAGTGTGGTTCAAATTCTTCATCAAATCCTGCCAGAAAAATGCCAAGCTCATACCATCGCCAATAGCGTGATGCATAGTTAACGTAATGTGACATCCTTCCAGTTGCTGAGGAGAGGTACAGATACGAAGTCTCCATAGAGGTAATGTGCAGTGGAAATCAAATTTAGTTCGACATTCTTCAGCAATCACTTCGACCATCTCCAGTTGCTCGTTGTCTTCATGGACTTGCACGATCTCGGCAAGGTCAAATGAGGGCAAATGAATGAAGTGAGCTGACGGTTGGTCAGCTTCGGCAATAGTAGTGGAAAGACGTGGATACGTCTCCAAAAGTTTGGTCACAGCAGGATAGAGCGCGTTCAAATAGAACTCTTTAGCTGACGTCGTGGGTCGAGGGCTGTGCTTCAGCACAGCTGTTATCGTAACGTTGGCATACATTCGTCCCAGCGTTCGGGAAACATGAAACTTTTCCGAAAGCCCCAGCTTTCGCAGAGGTTGCGATAGTTCTGTTGACATGACACGCAAATGCAATCTATCGATGCGGACTAAACCCGCTCTTTTATATGCTATAGGTACCGAAAAGTTGTGCAACAGAAACCGATCTTTCCGCTCACTAAAAATAAATTACGCTTGAGGACATTACACATGTAGATGGCCCCTGACATACTGTTAGACCATGGGCATTGAGAACAACATATCAATATATTGTAAATGTGTACACCGTCTAATATATCCATGTCATTGCATCTACGCGTAGTATCAGAACCACCATCCCAGCCACCACCCTAATTCTACTGGTTCCATGGTGATACGCCGATGGTTACACTTACTGGGCGAAGCCTTTCCAGATAGTTACGCCAACAACGCCGGCATACTTGAAGGGTCAACGATCTAATAAACATACTATACCAATGATAAATAACAAAGTCTAAGATAATGGCGATCTAGGGCGTATAAGATCTGCGTAAATTTTACGGGACCTGGATTGGAGACATGATTGGCAAAAGGGGAAGAATTTAGAGGTAATGGCGACGGTCGAGAATATCGAGAATCGATGCAAGAGAAACAAATACATTATTCACCGCGACCAATCGCCTAGGTCTGAATTTCAATATGGGTTTTTCAAGTGGGGCATCAGCGGCCATAAGCACCGGGCGATTTCGCAAAGAAGATTACGCTATACGTCAAATAAATATATATAATTTATCTAATATCACGGAAAGAAGTGCGACTGAACGATTAAGAGATAACTATAGGACACTATTTGAATCCAGGGTTAGGGAGGTTTTGACCTCCAGAATATGACAGTTAAAGCGAACAAGTCTGCGTCAATGTCCTAATTTCTAACAACAAACATGTAGACGACACCACACGTGAAAATATGGTGATTATCTAGTCGCGTATCATATTCTGCAGCGAAATCCTTTTTTTCTCTAAAGGAGCGTGATTCGCCAAATTATGTATTCCGTTATTGAGTCGTGTTTTACGCTACCTCAAGGAAATTAGTGTCCAGCAGATATCCAAATTTCCATTAAAGAAGGGATTAAGCATGCGGTCGCCGGTGCGCTTATTATACCGTCAGAAGATACAATGACTTTGTAGACCTGTCCAATACTTCATTGGGTACTGTAAAAACATATTTCATGGCTAGTGAATGGAACGATATTCGGATGTTGATTTCCTCGTGGCGAAAGGCTGTTTTCCATCTCATGGTAGAAGCTAGCGTCACAGTTAGCGCCAGTGGTAGTGGTGATCTAGGTGCATACGCTGGCGTGGAAGGGTCCGCAGCGTAGAAATTAGCGATCTGCAGAGGGCTTGAAGCAGCGGAACGTCTCGCCGACTTTGTTGTACAATATACAAAGGACTAAGTGAACTCGCTTTTGCAATGGCATACTTTTATACTTACTTTGTATTGAACAGGGAGACGTTTATAACCTGAACAGCTCAAGCCAAAGGACATGCTGGCTTAAAAAAGAATTCATACTTCCACTTAGATAGGTATCGCGTCCCGTCATATCAAATATCTTTAACTCAGAATAAGAAAAATTGTTTCTGGAATGAACACATCATGGAGAATACGACACGCAATTCATAGCACTGCATTAACTAAAAGAAGTCAATGGACAGCGGAGAGGGGCCTTCGGTAACCCGCCCAACCTGCCTATTGCTGGAACATGATATTCGTCTCATTTCTTACCAAAATGCTGAGGTAGCCGTGTAGTGATGTAGAAACAGCCGATATAACGTTGCACTTTGTACTGGTCCTTTGACTATCAGGAGGTCCCTCTGGCTACTGTTCTTCTCAGTTGGGCAACACAATTTCGCCCGTAGTGTTACATACGTGGAAGTTTTTTGTGATGGCGTTATTGGCCACACGGGCTTGCGCTTCATTCGTTAAAGTACGCCATCAGTTGATCATTTGCTAGTAACCGGTAAACGCCATGTAGTCCGGGTATTAGCTCTTCGGCAAACGCGGTGCAGCGTGCGCGAAAAGAGAAATTACCCATCTCCGCATGAATAGGAATGATGGTATACTTTGACTATCCTTCCTTTGCTAGGAATTCTTAGTGCGTGGCGTATTTCATAGTCTGGCTGGTGCGAAGGCTGTGGTTAAAATGTGCAATTTTCGCGCGATGGCTCGATATTCAATGCAATCGTAGCACTATACCTGACGACTTACTGCAGTAAATAAGCCATTGCTTTGCCCGACAATGGCGGGACTCTGAGGGCTGATCTGTCCGGCAAAGATAAGACGCTCGCTCTTGCGAGTTAGTCTGCGCCTCTGAAGTCTAAAGTCGATAGGCCAAACATGATTCTCATCTCCATGACTTCTTGCACTGGTCATGAATCGTGGTGGCCTCTATGTATTTCGGCATGCCCACTTCCGCAACTGATCTAGTAAAGGATATTTCGATTCTACGGGAAATAAGTTAGTCAAGTTCAAGATACTTAATAAAAAGACGTGCAATCAGAACACCTTTTGCGAACCAATATTTTGTACACTTTCAGGTAAAATTTTTGCGGCGGAGACGCGCGTTTTCTCCTTATGTATTGCCCTATCCGAGCTTTATCCTGTCTATATATTTACTCAAACAGTGGTAAACTCTGGAAGCAATGTAAGACATACATATAGCTCAGATTCTTAGCAAAAGAACATGCTATCCTAATTTATATCAGCGCTGCCTCTTGGAGTATCCCAGATGCTTTTTATATGCCTCGCCTTGGGACGAGGATGACGGTAGGTATGGCAGTGCTGTTTAGCCAGCTCTGGAGATATTGACTCCACATGGCTCTCCTTTTTGACAGAATCAGCCAACGACCTTTCACGTTTGTAAGGTTATCGAACTAAATGGATGAATTAAAGTAATCGTGGTGGACGAAACGCGTCGGAGTTCGCCGTGAGGAACCAAAAAAGAGATCCGTGAGGTTCATTTTTCGAGATATGCGACCGAATTTCGTAACACTGGACGTCTTTGCGAGTAACACTGTTCCGACAGCTTTGATCCGATCTTCTTCGAAGTCGAATTCCATCTCATTAAGAGCTGCAGGATTGCCGTTGAAGGAACTGAGACGAGTTCCGAGGAAATGCCTAATCTGTCATTGAGCCAACTTTTATGCAGCCATGTGGGAGAGCAATCTGACTCAAGATCAAACAGAATTGCTCCAGGTGTGACATAGCCATGAAGGATCGCTTCAGCGCGACGATCGCGTCTGGATCGTGACAAAGTCAAGCAACTCAAATGAAGCGATCGATTTGTCCGAGTTCACCATGCGTCAGGAGTGGAAGGAGCGCGTAGGACGTAGTCTGGTAACAGTGGCTCAGTTGCTTAGATTAGCGCCGAGGATGTGGGTGCATCAATGTCCATTCAAATGCTGTCTGAAGACAGTGATCTCTGAAGCCGCTTCTTGTCAAAGTCCGCGGGGCTTCACCAAAACCTGTCACGCATCGAAAATTCTCCTCTGCCCGATTGTTGACCATGAGCCAAGATCAGCACATCGATGTCGTCGAGACATCCAAAGACGCCTTTATTAATCTTCTGTCTAACTTCAATGACGCAAAGTTTCACGAATTTGATGCTTTTGTGCGTTCGGCTCTAGGTATAATACACGTTTTTCTTTGTTTGTACTTACTTCGGTCGTACAAAGACGAGTATCACAGCCAGCTGCATAATCACGACGAAAACGATAGTGATGAAGAGACTGAAGAACACTCGGGCTCTTTTCAGCCTGTGAGCGATGCTAAAATGATGCGTCTCGGACGAATTATCAAAGATCTACGAACACGCGTTCCTATATCTGCTGAGGCACCTAGCGAAAAGATGATGATCCCGAAGAGTAAAGAGGTTAATGACAATTTGGATGACCTTTTCTTTTCTTACTGATACTTCGACCTAGTTTGAGGATTATAATGAGAAAAACACCGTGCATGTTGATGGATTTTTGTTCTCGGAAGAAGATGTCGATGAACTATGCGATGAAGGAAAGCTCTCCCGTCATTACTGTTTGGATTGTCAGTCGCAACATACAGCACCGTTAAGTACGTATTGACATACCTGCTGGGCAAGCAACATGAATTAACCAATTTCACAGACTTCATTTCTCATTCGGCATCGGTGCTACAGTTGCAATTTTTATACCAGGTCGTTTTGGCCGAGAAAGTCAATGGAAAAGTAATCGTCGATGTGGGATCGCGATTAGGCGCTGTACTTTATTCGGTAAGTCTTTCCGTGGAGAGGATTTCAACGTTATTGATAAATTGTATGCTAGGGTTATTTATTTACCAAGGCCCGCAAATTAATCGGTGTCGAAATCAATGGATGGTTCAGTCAGTTGCAAAAGGATATTGCATCCAAATATAAAATGGATGACCGCATCGAGGTAAATATGCGCTAGCTTTTTCTTTCTTTCTTTCTTTGAAGGTCATAATGCTTAACATATTGCTACAGATCATTTGTAAAGACATTCAACAACTGCCCGAGCTGATATCTAAGGATGCGGATGTGCTCGTGATGAACAACGTTTTCCAGTTTTTCAATGATTTAGCGACACAGCAACAAATCTGGAAGTTTATTCGTGCTGAAACCATGAAACGACCGGGTTTGTTACTTGTAACATTACCATCGCTACAGGAGCAGCTCCAGGAAGCTGGTCTTTCACGGAAATTAATGCGAGGATGGGTCAAAGAAATCAAGCTAGAGTATGAAGGCGGTTGGTTCCAGGAACAACTCAACGATGACGAACTAGATGAAATTAGAATGGTGCATTTGTATACTATCTCTCCTTAGAATGTTCAATTTGCATTAATTATATTTTGAAGAAGTAATATGAAATTAGAAGAATTATCTCGCTGATTGGGTTACGTAATACATCATCTTTTAGCTTTTGTAGACAATGATGCTGGAAGGTTCATCTAGCAGTCTGGACCTTTGCTCGGGTTAAAACGATGGAGGACAATAGTATGGTACAGCAACATCCATTCAGCATTGGACATGTCCCCTAGTTTCATGTCCATGCGCCAGCCTCTCTATCCATTATTGCCTCCACCATTTGCTTAGGTACCTAAACAAATGTTTCAGGCTATATTGCATTCTCTTTAGCATTTCAAGCATCTGGTTTGAACTGTCTTGCTTACATGGGGCATATGGTTTCACACAAAATAGGTCTACTTGCCACGCATAATCCTGGTCAGCTACCTATTCTGCATGAGTTAGCAGCAAATGACTGCATCATTCCAATCATCCCAAGTGATTCATGGGCTCCGTGGTAGCTCAAAAGCTTTGATTCTTTATTCAATCCATCTGCCGGTTTACTACACAATCCCCACCCATCGACGTGTTTACTATTCACTCCAATTACCTGTTTATTATTCAAGCTGCAAGATAACCCCCCGGAGACATTATCCACGCATGGTAGAAGAAATGTGAGAATCAAGTTATGTAAGTATGATATGATCTTGTGACAAATGCAATCTATTCGCTAGCGTTTAGCCGGGATCCGGGTAAACGTAAATTTATTATGAGGTGATTTCGTGATTATTAAGTTTGCTAGCAAGGTGTTTATGTATGACGTTCGAGCATTAGAATTAGAATTAAAGGGAAGTAGATGCAGAGTCGATAGTTTGGGCAATTTCAAGTCGATTTCAGCTTTCGTTGTTTGTATAAGGAGTCTTGGAAATGGCGGTACGAGTAGACGACAATGTCGAGCAAAATGGCAGCTGTCATGGGCGCCAGGAGGGCAAATGCCAGAAATTTGGATAGCTTAATCAAGCCGGTAGTGATGAAATGAAAGGAATTCTGTAGTTGATTGTCGTCTATTGCCAGCATGGCGTCGTTCTTGTTCGTGTTGGCCGGAAAAGGAATTGATTTTTTTCCTTCTTTTTTTCGCTTGATTTCAACTTGTCGGTGTTCCAATCTGTCTTCTGCGGTGCAGGGGCGAAAGAATTACTATTTCGAGCTTTAAAATGATACAGGAATATGAAGAGAGGAAGACATACTGGGCAGGAAGACCAGTTGTGCAAGCTGTTCTTCTCAGAGGCATGATGCGCTTTCCACGTGGCTAAACCAGAACACGGCTCTCATTAATCAGAATCAGTAGTACGACACAATCACTTGGAATCTCTCTCTCTCTCTCTCTCTCTCTCTCTCTCTCTCTCTCTTTCTTTTTCTCTCTCTTTCTTTTTCTCTCTCTTTCTTTTTCTCTCTCTTTCCCACCGCTGGAGCTCACTTTATCAATTAAAAAGAAGTTTAAAGCCGGCCTAGAATTGACAAGTAGGTTGCTGTCAAAGACTCTTTTCACGAAAGAAAGTGAACTTGACAGCGATACATTGTATGGCAACGAAAACCTTACTCGGTACAACAATACCTAGTTCAGTAAGGTTTCGCTACTGTGTATAGTAGCTATAGCAAATCTTATGTCTAAGGTGTAAACTTATTCTATGCTTGGATTGCTTGGTATTTCCGCATACCTGTTACGATACCAATGCTGAAACAAAACTTGCGAAATGCCAATGAACGTTCACGAACACTGCATAACATTGCCACGATCGCGTATTGTACAAACGCATCATGATGCATTTAGGCTTTTAGCTAGGTATCATTGAACTTCACATTTATTGCGACCTCTGAGTAAGATACAGGCCTTTGTCCACCAGATCGACTAGATTATTTAGCTCCACCAATGCAGAATTATCTTCGTCCTGCGTCCACCAGCGACATAAGGAAATGGCAGCCAGAATCCCCAGCAGGACAATCGCTATAAGAAAGGAATCGGTCAACGTCCGTGTGAACTTCGTAGCACATCCAAGGCCGAAACATATAGAGAAAAGTGTCACATTATAATAAAGGTTCTTTTGTTTCGCCGAGTCTTCGATTTCTGACAATGTAGCTTTCTGCAGGGCTTGTATTTGCTCCAATTCCGTCACCATGTCTTGCGTAGCAGGATGCATTTTGTGGAGAGCAACCAGATTGTTTAACCGATTCACAAACACCTTTGACCGATGATCTACGCAGTCTTGCGGAACGTTTTCATTAAAATATTGAAAATCCATGTCGTCAACGAGTTTCGTCTTGCTTTGATCGCGCTTTTATAGAGCTCTAAGTTACACAAAAGCTCAGCAGTGAAGTAAGCTAGTCTTGTTGTGCACTCAGATCAGCGTACTTATCGTAATTCTCGTGCTCAGCTACGAACAGCGATGATATCGGACTAGAGCCTTTTGCGTCCATGTAGATTTTTGAAAGGAGAGCGCCTACATCACATTATGACAGAAAACTGATCACCACATATAATTCAAAGAAAACTCGACGAACAGTAAAAAAAATTGTCGTTTTAATGAGAACATGTGTCAAATATCACTGTAGTGCGGCGCTACTGTATTCGCTCAAAGTTTGTAATGCATCCTTTAAGCGCTCGATCTCTGCCTGTTCCTTCTCCAACTGATTCTCCACACGTCGCAATTCGACTTGCAGATCCATCTTTTCCTCCTCCAGCTTTTTCCGTAGACGTTCCATATTTGCCATGTTCTCTTTGTTCAGCTGCTGTTCATTGGTGTATGCTGCCTCTAACTTCTCCACCTTCCTGTGTGACTGATCCAGTTTGATCTGCAATACAGAAACTTGCTCTTCAAGTTCGTGTCGTTGTTCAATGGCTTTGGAGAGGTCATCTTGTATCATCTCCACCGTGTTTTCTAATTGCGATATCCGTGCAGAGCGTTCCTCAACCAGTGCGTACGCGCGCGCCTGATCTTCCACTTCTCCTTCTAACCTCGAAATCTTCTCTTCCATTTGTTTCGCTTGGCGACTCGTCGCTTCAAGACGCATCGATGCTTCAGAGTGTCCTTTCTTTGCCTCTGAAATCGCCATGTCTTTGTGCGCCAACGCGTTCTGCAACTCCTGTACATTCTTGTCGCTGGCTTTTATCGCAGACTTGAGTTCCTTTTCGCGCTCTTCATACTGCGAACATTGTAGCTGAAGATTTTCATTTTCTTTCGCCTTCCCTGCAACGGTCTTCTCAAGTTTCTCGACTTCCTTCTCCTTGTCACTGATCTGCTCCCATAGACAGTCTTTTTCATACTCCAGCAGCCGTAACTCTTTGTCTCTTTCGTAAAATAACGTATCAACGTGCTCAGGCGACAGGTACTCGTCATACTTGTACATACTCTCCTCTTGTTCCTTAATGGTCTCTTCAAGTTCTTTCACCTTCTCTGTCTGTAAGTGTAGTTCTCGTTTGCACTTCTTAAATGCCTGTTCCAGTGCTTTCGCATGGGTTGCTACTTTTGACTTTGTTTGTTTCAGTCCTGCGATTTCCTCGTCTTTCTCCTGAAGTGTCTTCTCGAAAGATTCGACTCTTTTCTCATTTTCCTCAACACTTGAAGAAAGATCCTCGATACGTTCTATTAACTGAACTCGTTCTTCCTGAAGTTCATTATTCTTTCTTGTCGTATCAGACAGTGACAGTTCCAACTCAGCAATCTTGCCATTCGTGATCTTTGTTCGTGCACTTGTATCCGAAAGACGCTCCTTCGTTGTCTCGAGATCGTGCTTCAAATTTGAAATCTCAGCTTCACGTTTCTTGAGCAACTGTTCCAAGCTCTGGATGTATTCCATCGATTCGTCCAATTCTTTTCCCAATGAATCGGCCTTTTCGTGCGCAGTTTTGGTTCGCATAGACGCAGACGCCTCTTCTTGCTTCAATCTTTGGATTTCATCTTTCGATTCGATCAGCTCATGCTGCAGTCGGCTAAGCTGAGTGTTTTTGTCGGATAGCACACCTTGCATGTCGGCGTTTGATTTCTCCAGGTCCACAATTTGGGTTTGTAGTCTTCCAATTTGATTGTCCTTCCTGTCTAAAGCGGACTGCGTTTCTAGATTAAGCTTATCGAGATCGACAATCTTGTGCTGTAATTCTCTGAGATGCGAATCTTTTTCCGATAGTGCTTGCTGATAGTGTCGGTCTTCCGTATCGATATCTTTTAGTTGTACCTGCAATTTGTTAAGCTGGGTATCTTTCTCTGACAAAGCATTGGAGAGTTCTGAATTCGCCTTGTCGAGAGCAGCAAGTTCTTCATCTTGTCGTTTCACAGTTGCTTGAAGATCTTCATATTCCGTCGATCTCGCGTCGATATTTTTCTGGAGGCGGTTTGCCTCTTCCTCTCGTTGAGATAGATCCATTTCTAAATCTCTAATTTGTAATAATTTTTGTTCCAGTTCCCTGTCAAGCTCGGTAATCTCCTGCTTAAGCGAATCAATCTGTTCATCCTTGGCTGTTAATTCTGACTGCATATCTTTATCGAGGGTTGACAGGTCGGATTTCTGCTTTTCAAGGATGCGTTTGAGTTCATCCGCTTCGCCTGTTTTTTCTTGTAGCTTTTTCGTCAGAGAAATCACTTTGTCATCGCTTTCCCGTACGCGTTTTTCGATATCTTCAAGTTGAATATTTACATGCGCGTGGAACTCTTGTTTTTCTCTAATTTCGCGATCTTTCTGTCGGACTAACGATTCCAGCTCCAAGATCTTCTGTGTATCGTTACGCGCTCTTTTTTCCTCAGCATCTTGTCGTTCACGCAGTCTACGTTCCAAGCCTTCAGCACTACCAAGCTTCTTGTAATCCTCCAGTTGTTCTCTTTGTTGTGTTATCATAACTTCGCGCGCTTCCGCTTCCTTGCGGTTTGTTTCCAACATCTCTTCCAGTTGATCAGCCCTCTCAGCGTCTGCTTGTGCTCTATTTTCCACTTCTTCAAGTCGATCGTTGAGACGTATCCGAAGTTTCCGTTGCTCTTCAAGTTCTCGATCTCTCTGTCGTAGTTTTTCTTCCAATTCCACAATCTTCTCTTCACTGCTACGCAGTCGAGCATCGCGGTCTTCGTTCCGTTTAGCAGCCTCCGTTTCCATAGTATCAATATCACCTAGGCGCTCATACCTAGCGACAATATCTTTAAGATGTGCTAGTTCTTCTACCAGGGTATGTATATTTGATTTATGCGAAAGGTTAAGATCGGTTATCTTGTGCTCGAGTTCATCGCGCTCCAGTGCAAATTGCGATGCTCTTCGTTCTGCATTCTGTCGATGTTCGTAGATCTCCGCGATCTGGGATTTAGCTTCCTCCAAGATATCACTCGATATAGTGTCTTCTTGAAGTATCTGCTCGAGTTTTGCTTTGAGATCTCGTAACCGTACCTTACAATGCCGACTCAGTTCAGAGACACTGATTCTGTCTCCCTGGATTTCACTCTTCTGAATGAACGTTTCCAACTCGCTAACGGCTTCCGAGATGGCAGCAACCTTATTATCACTGTGTGTACTTGCAGATAAAACTGAAGTTCGTGGTCGAATAACTGATGGTCGACCAAGCGTAGAACGCCGGACGGAGCCGATGCTTAGCCTCGTTTCCGGCGTTTGTCTGGGTCGTTTTCGGTGAGGTGCTATCATGTCTTCTGATTGCAGCAACGCTGAAAAAAGAAATAAGTCTCTGATGCCAGACTCATGCGTGAAGCAAGAATACCAGCTGCATTTCCTCGCGTACTCATAGACTGTGCTAAAAAAACCAGCCAAAATTTCAAAGCTGAACGTTGCGTCAGATAAAGCGGTGTTTTAAACACAGGAACGAGAGTAAAAAACACGCGCATGAAAAAGTTGAGGACGCGTTTTCGGTCAGATAGCGCCCGTGTTTCATGGCGAACACAATTGGTGTTGGACTTTACGTTTTAATGAAACGAAGTGCCCCGTTGTCTTTGGTACCTATCTGCAGCATATTGCTTAATGTAGCATGCCGCAAACGATACCAGATAAAGACCTTGTCGTCCACTTCAACGTACTTTTGGTACCAAAATGAATGCAGAAGTTCATTTTCTTATCTTAAAGATAGTTGATATCACACTTGGATCATAAAGTATCTATTTATTTTCTGATAAATTGAGAATTCGCCCGTACTGCAGTGTGCGTGGTGTACCTATTATCCTCTCGTAACAGAGGTTTGCCCTCGACGCTGTCGATGCAAAGGTTTTGTATCTTGAATCTGATGCAGTGAAGTAATACAGCTTATGCTACAGATAACGCAAGTTGTTCCCACGCCGCGGGATTTCAAATATATATACATGAAAGGGTTGTGTGTGCATTACTGGATTTTGTCAGCTTTTTTCGCTTTGTAATGGCCGAAGCCCTTGTCAGTATTCCAGTATTCAAACAATTGTCAGAGCGTGTCTGGCGAGTCTTAGGTCTCAACCCTGGAAAATTCACACTTCAAGGTAACATGTCTGTTCATGTCGGCAGAATCTAGAGCGACAGCGATTGAACATAGGCACCAATACCTATCTCCTTGGGACTGGGCCACAGAAGCTTCTAATTGACACGGGTGAAGGAAAGCCAGAATATGTGCCACTCCTTGAAGAATCACTCAAGAAAATCTCTCCTGCTGCTTACATATCGGATATCATTCTGAGTCATGGCCATATGGATCACTGGGGCGGCACGCAAGGCATCTTGTCGTCTTCATTGAATTATAATTCACAGATACGTGTCCACAAGTTTTCCTCTGTCGTTCCCAATTTTCCTAAAATGAAGGTCTATCCTCTGCAACATAACCAGATCTTTCGAACGGACTCCGTGACGCTTCAAGTTATTCACACCCCTGGTCACACGCAAGACCATTGTACTTTCTTCCTCAAGGAGGAAAATAGTTTGTTTAGTGCAGACTGTGTTTTAGGACAGGGAACAGCCATCTTTGAAGATCTGGGACAATATCTGGATAGTCTGCGCAATCTACTCACATTGAATCCTAAGCGACTCTACCCCGGACATGGCCCCGTGATCGAGGATGGTATGGCAAAAATTCAATCCTATATCCAACATCGACAAGAACGCGAAAAGCAAGTAGTACAATTGATGGAATCGCATCAGAGAGAGTGGACGCCACTTGATCTTGTCCGTGAATTGTACAAAGAATACCCAGAGTCACTTCATATTCCCGCAGCTCGAGGAATATGGCTACATTTACGTAAATTGGAAAGGGAATCGAAGGTCAAATTGATGAACGAATCTCCCTCTGAGGCGGAGCTGTCGGAGTTACTCTCTGCCAAATGGCAATGGACAGGCAGCAATTTGTAAATGCTATCAGTCATCTTCTCCTTCAATGCACTAGTATTTATTGTTAGCTCTATTGTTCTTCTTCTTCTTCCTCCTCTTCATCTGGGTTTCCATCTAGCGTTGCAACCATGCTTGCCAGTTTTTTGTTTGCTATCAAACGAAACGTATTGAGATTTAGCAATTGATAGATAATGATTTACCAGGGTTTAGTTTAGAGGCCTTTTTAAAGGCCGCGACAGCCTCATCATATTTGATCAAAATTTCGTCTTCCTCTTCGACCAAGTTAGATTGAGTCAACTTGAGCATACCATGCTATAGTACAAGGTCGGTGTTATAAATACAGGTTCTATCCCAATGTTACCAATTCCAAGTTCCAGGCATTTTCGTGACCATGTTTTTTCTGATATATGTCGTCGGATTTCTTGAGTAATTCTTCAGCTTGAGTGCAAAATTCCTTCAAGAACAGCAAGTTAACTGTCAATCGCCACGTATTTCTATTTACCATCTTCTTATCTATATCTTCAAGCAATTGTTGCTTGCTAGTCAAACATGCTGCCCAAAGAGTCAGCAGTTTGTCGTTCTCCTCGTATTCGAACAATTGAACATAACGGATGACTGTGTCCGAAATTGCAGCAACATGTTCTTGATGTGACGGTTGCTCCATTAATCCACTGTATGAATGCAGATCGTGCATAATCTGCCATGCCTCCTTTACTAGCTTCTCGTTCTTCTTATCCAATGATGGGATGATCTACAAAATATTATACAATCGTACCGGGGAAGGACTTTGTATAACGTTGGGTTCACCTTGTCTGAGATGTTTATAGCCTCCTTGTATAACCTGATTTCTTCTTTTGTAATATCCTGTTTTTTGACTAGTTCTTCGATAGCCACTTCATCTTCCTCTCCTTCACTATCTTCTAACTCTTCTCGCAACCGTTCGAACAATGTGTTTTTCTGCTTTCGTACACAGGTCGCAAGCGTAATACCAGCGAGCGCTAGTTTCAGTTGGATGTTCTCATCAGCATGATTTTTAATTTCATGCCTGAGAATGTCCAGGCCTTCGCGGATACTTTCTTCAACTTCAAGAGAGCGGCCCAAGTCAATAAGACACGTCGCATAACCAATACGGTTGTCCGGTTCGTCCTTTTGAAATCGCTCCAAGGCCATGTCAAATAGACGTCGAGACATTTCCTTATTCTCTTCCTCTTCGAGCGCCATATCCAGCAATTCCTGTGCAGTCGGCTGCGTAGCTTGTTCTTCCCCATTGTCGCTTGTCTGCACAAACGAGATCTCAACATCGCCTACATCGCAGCCTTCACAGTCCACGTCGCTGCATCCAATGGCGTGATTCTCGTTGTTACGACGAACGCGTTTGGACTGGGTAGTGTCTTCGATTTCTGCAGATCGCTTCGACATTGATTGCTCGTTTATGTTCTACAGGCTGCCTCGGAACGAAATTTGCCCTTCGCGTCGCAGTTCCAATTGCCAATTTGACGTAGCTGATCATTTTCAGCGTTGCTAGCATAAACGCGTAGCATGCAACAGCTATTAGTAGTTAGTAGCTTAAACAGCAAATTTGTGTATCTTTGGTCCGCAGTCAATTCATAGCTGGCGATAACTTTTATAGAGACACGTCCCTAAATACACGCGCTTTTAAAGAGCAAACCAAGCAATCAGACCTTTGTCATGCCAACAGAGCACTCTTTGGAAGGATAAACAGGAGTAGTGTTGAGAATCAATATAGTTTGACCATATCGCATATTATTCGCTTACTTCACTTGATCTGGACTGATAAGTCGATGTGTCGAGAAGAGGTCTCCGCTGTGGTCTGTGGCTTAGTTCACTTTTCCCGATGCCCAGTGTGGATCGATGGCCATTTCTTCCAAAATGCGCGTGCCACGCATCGTTCCTTGGACCTGTTATCAGGAGTTTGAGCAAGTGTATCATTGGTTATATTCCGATGTTGTAGAGTCGCCACATTTAGTACAATTAGGCATTGATCGGGTATGAATAATGGGGGAAGGCAAAATATTCTGATTTATGCCGCCCATAGGTAAAGGCATGGCAGAGCCGAGGGAAAGTTCCCAGGGCTGTAGAAAGCACTGTAGTGTTTGCACAGATACAGCTAAGAGATCGCATGGGATTAGACGGATCGTGGTTGTCGCAGCAAGAATTACGCCTCATGTACGCGATGGCCTTTGTGAGGTAGGCACAGCTATTTTGGTATGCGCGGACCATATTAATACAGCCATACAGATTTGTCAATGGCATGGTTGATCCTGAGCAGGAGGGAGAGTTTGCGGTCTCGGTTGCCGGTATTGCCGAACGACTTGGACTACCATTATGGTTCGTCGAGCTCAGACATGCGGGTACACACGAGCATCTACCAAGCTTAGCAGTACTGCGCGATGGTAGCAAGCAGGTAAAACAAATAATAGCTGGTGTGTATATATACCTAGTTATCCAACGACATGGATAGGCTATGGACTGGCTTCACGAGTTTTACTGGAGTATGGCGCTTAAACCGGAAGAACGCTTGGTTGTCGATGTGAAGACGATGGAAAAGATCAAATCATTGCTGAACACTTATAAGGAAACGCGCAAATCTTTTCTCAAAGGTAAATTTTACGATACTGTAAGAGCAATGACAGCCAACATGAGATGGTAGAATCGAAGGCCCGCCCAAACGCGAGTACATCACAATATAACAGAGCATTACAACAGCTCATCCAAGAACTATCACCAGACATAATTAAAGAGGTTGCTATACCATTAATCCTTAATATTGGTGGCATGGTACCGACGGGAAAAAAGTACGTTTCATTCATTCACAAGGTCTGGCTACTGACAGCAGCTCGTAGGAAACGAGCGTCACCAGAAAATATGCAAATCACGGAAGACCTTGTTCAGTTATGGCGGCCGTTGTTACAAGCATTTGATGACAAGTTTGTTGGTTTTGGAAATGAGCTGATCACAATCATGCTGGAAAGAATCAATGTAAATAATGGTACGTTCATTTTATCCAAGTTATCCCATCTCATCCTGGCTACCAGAGTTCATTTTAAACGAGAATCTGATCTACCCGACACCATCATTTGTACGACCATGATTTTTATACCAACAATGCACTAACTGTTACTTTGTTTAAGCTTCAACCAAGAAAAGAACCTACCGACGAGCTGCTGAAGAACCCAAGTTATTTATTGACGATCAGTACGTGTAACATTTGTTTGTCCGTTAGTCTAACCACATAGCGAATAGCGTGCTGGCTAAAGCATTTTGTTGAGGAGTACAAGGATTCAGATTATACTTTCAGTGATGTTATGCTGGATGATATTGTCGAAGCTTGCTTACGTTCGCCAAACTACTAGTAAGGGAGTATCAGCTGAAACTATATCCTTAATATGGGATAATCATAGTACACGAAGCATCCTTCAAACCGCCGCTACTGTCGATGAAGAACTATCTAGATCGTTGAAGCCCTTCTTAAGATACATCGACTGTCTACTCAGTAGTACCCCTACCAAAAAGGTAAGTCATTTCTGACTTAACAACGGTGACTGATGTATCGCATTAGACGTCTGGTGCTGACAACACAACAGGAGATATTGACATGTCGAGCGAATTGGAAGAGCTCGAGAAACAAATAGGCCAGTTTAAGGGAACTGTAAGGAAGACAGAAAACGGATGATGATAGTTTGTATTGATGGTATCTTTAGACGACGAATGCTACTAGTTCACCAGTTGCCGAATCTGCGTCGTCTTCTTCCTGGACGATGTACGATGCTTCTTCGTGGGCAAGTTGTGCGATTGGCTGTCTCCCTGATGGGAAAGTCCCTAACCTGGATCTTAAGATCGAAGTTCCCCAAGCACAACCGTAGAAAGAAACCACGCTAAAATTGTAAGATAATAAACGTATTTTCCGTCCGTAAAAAAAAAAAGAACAAGCCGTAAAAGAAAAGAATTTATTTTTTCCTTTGATCTTGAATCTCGCGCACACGTAGTCCCACTGTACAGGGTAGTCATTACATCTTTTACCTATCACTCCTTCGCCTTTGCTTTAGCCCTTCGACTGGATCGTGGCTTTTCTTCTTTTACGTCTTCCATAGATGTTGACTCGACAGGATCAGGCACGCTGGCTACAATCTCTTTCAAGAAATCAAATTGTTCCGTTGTTTCAATGGTTTTTTTCCTTTTCTCACGGATGTTAGTCTTATGTGGGTCGAAAAAGATATATAAATTATCTTACAGGTGTGCTACTGATAGACGTTTAGCGTTCCTCACCCGTGTTTCTTGACATGCTTGATCGATCAGTGATTGCATAAACAGCTCAAGTGCCTTAGCTATAACATCATGTAAGGAAAAAAAAGGGCCGATTGGAATAGGAAGAGGAACGTACATATCAGAATAGGAGTTGCCTGCGCTACTTTGCCCACATCTTCATCTAATTGCATAATTTTTTTAATTCGAGCCTAGCTCGCCCCAGTGACGTTAATCGCAAATCAATGCATACTCTCATGCGACAGCCTACCACCGGAAATTTGGTTTTGTATTTTTTCTTCATGTCGGATCGTTGTGCAATGGGACGTGCCAAAAAAGGCGCAAAATGAATTGAATATACGGAGGACAACTTTCCGGAAGTCTTCTGATTGTTTTTTGGTTCGGCCGTTAGCCTCGGACCTTCTCAATGCGTGACTTTTATTACAGCCGCAGAAATTGTGGCCGGCTGCCGGACTGGGGTTGCAGGGTTCCAAACCCCTTTGAGCGACAATTTTGGCTGGACAAAGCAGGTGCAACTTGATGCGTTAACTTACTTGAGAAACTAAAAGAGTAACATGTTTCTTGATCGTTACAACTGCTATGTAATCAAGCGCTTTATTTGCGCAGAGGTGGCTTCCTTCGTATCTAGTAGGCTTCGGAAGAGCGATATCTGTCTAATGAGACGCCGTTATTAAACACTCCACTTTAATTACAGATACCTTCTCGCAATTTGCATCAGCTGAAGGAAAACAATTGAATATAGAGGTGCAATTGCATCCAGAGATCTACGACTTAGGAGGAGGAGGAGTAGCCAAGCTGTCTTCTTTCAACTCAGAGTTACGCAGTTAAGGGCGCGTAGCGAACGACGATAAGGAGAGAAGATGGCATGGTCCATCTCATTGTATTAGCAAACGAACCATTTCCCTGAGGATTTCCCAGCAAGTAGGCTGTGGATCTGAGAGGATTCATGCTGATGAATAACGTTCAGGAATTGGTGTGACGTGCTTGTTACACTTCGGTTTGGCTTCTCGAGGTATCTATCAGAACCGACAACAATGGCAGAGGTCGAGAACACGGTTCAATTCGAGACAGGGATGGCCTTGAACGAATCGAGCGGAACCAATGTCCAGGTACCTGTACCGACGAATGATTCTCAGACTAGTACTGCAACAAGACGACAGCCCCAGAAGAAAAAGAAGAGCGTTGGCATGCGACCTCTCGACATTGAATGGTAATGCTAAAGCAGAGAAGAAGGAAAAAAAAACAAGCATGCTAAGTCTTGGTTTCCTGAAGGTTGCAGAAGCATTACGAGCCTTCACCTCGCGAAAGCGTATTACGAGAAGAGGCCTACAACCACTACAAAAGTTATTGTGCTGCTTCTGGACTACAGGCAGCCCCTGCGACGCATTTCGGAAAACTGATACGATTCGTATTTCCAACAGTCGAAACGCGACGTTTTGGAACGCGTGGAGCGTCTAGGTATCATTATGGCAAGATACGCCGTAAACCGTCGTCTGTATCATTATTGGAAGAACAAGTTGCTGCGCAACCATCTTCATCGACGGAAACAGGCACGACGGATTCGAGAATGTCCCTACACAGTATCACATTATCCCATACACCGACCACCCAACAACCACCCGAAACAATACCAGAGCAACGACATGAGAACACGCCACAAGTGATTCCTGCTAGTCAACAAGCGGTCGACGTTTTACCAGAATCTTCTGCGTCCGATGAAGGACATCCGTCTACTCTTGCTTATTCGCCTGTAGATCTTCCAAAGTTTATACCACCAGTCGAAGATGGCATGACCGATTTCACGGATAAATACCAGAGGCATTGCCAGACATTACTCGAATGCATTGCAAACTGTGAATTTTCCATGGTACGGCTTTTTTTCTTTCTTTATCCAATGCACACGGCCAGTGTCGTTTGACCGGATCCTTTTAGATTGAAGGGTGCGTCGTATCTTTTTATGAGGCATTATCGTCCAATGACCGAAGGCTCTTACAGAATCACGTCTTGGTGAACACTATCTGGCAGTGGGACAGCGCTCTTTATGATGTAGATAAAAACGGACGATTGAGACAAATCCACACAAGACTGACAACCATTTGACAGGCCATTATCAGCACGTTCTTGCCACACATTGCTGCCACTCTCCCTTCGAAATTGTCCCAACAATTACAACAATTAACAGAAGACTTGGAACATCTTATTGAAAAAGCAGTGCAGCCTCTATCCCAGGCACTGTACGAACGAAAATCAGATGGTACTGTCAATCCCCTCCTTTCTGCCCATTGTTCATTTGAAGATAAATATAGTGGCTCGTATTTTCGCTGCAAAGTTTCAACGATGTCTTTCGATCAATCAAGCAGCACAGGCTGCTTCTGAAATACTTCACCATCCAGAATATGTCCAGACGATGCAACGCGACTGGAAAACGCTTGATTATCAACGTGTTGTAGATGGTGCATTGTGGATTGACCAAGACAAGAAAGCAGAGATCTTGACGTTGTGTAAATTCTTGATCATTGACAGGGGTAGAAGCTAACAGGATGACCTATAGTACGGCAAGATGTTACGAACTTGCTTGAATCGGAAGCAACGCTGTCTGAATGGATAAAATGGATCGAGCGCCTTGTCGAGAAGAATGTTTCGGTAAGTAAAAAAAAAAAAAAAAAAAAGTTTACCAGAGAAATTCACTGACCAAGCGTGTCTGTTAGCATCATCTTTCACCCTCGCTGCAAGTTCAACGTTGGGCCTTGTACAGTGCATCCATTATGAACGCGGTCGACATGCAGCTATCTAGTGGCAGTAAGTTCATCTTTTATTGTTGTCTAATCTGGACCTTATCGTCCTACAATAGCCCTGTTTTCTGTACTACGACTTTTCCTCGACAACTATATTTGTTATCTTGTGGAAGAATACGTTATGCGACAAAACTTACTGACCATCCGTTGCGCCGTAGACAATTGCTAAAAAAAAGAAAGAAAAGACATGGGAAGAATATTCTTATTTTAGATTTGTACACAAAATTATAGTTTGCTAATGATCACAAGGATAGGCGCTTCTCCAGTTGTCAATTATTTGTACATAGATTACATTCCTCTACCACACAAATACCATGCCTGTAAAGTGATATTCCTGGTTGCAGAAGGAACGCATGCTTTATACCATTTGCACAATCAATGTCGATCTAAGGGTTTCAACTATTTAACCTTGTAAAAGAAAACGACATCCATGGCTATCCGACGTCACCTTAGCTAACAACTTGTTAAGCAGCAGTAACGAACTCATGCCAGTAAAAAAAAAGTGAAATCTATTTTGATATAAGCAATAGCAAATCTCAAGTACAATACTACGGTAAATCCTCATCCTCATCGGCACGAAGAACGGGTGCTATTATTATTTAGACAAGTTTTAGCCTGCATCTCAGTCATTTACTCGATTATCAGCATACCTTGATCTTCGTCGATGGTTGCATTCAGCCACGTGGACCAACCTAGCCATTTCTTTACTCGCTCGGAGAAGATGATGAATTGAACGACAATCATGGTGTCAATCGTAAGCTGGACAGCGCCACAGATAATGAATTGGAGCGGTGATTGTGTATAGATGAAATAAAAGAATTTGAAACTGTCACCCAGGAACTATCGCTTTGTGTGTCAGTCACTGGATGACCAAATGGATAGAGATAGATAGATGTATTTACCCAGCTGCCAAGCACGAGAAGACTGAACCCGGCAGTGGACCGGCGGGGAAAGTTACTGATAAACTGGGGAATTGGTAATGTGCTTTCGATAGCCAGGCTCATTGCACCAATGATCTCAATAAATACAGCATGCTGATGGAGCAGCAAGTATAAGACTGCGATCACATTAGTGAAGCTGAGCAGAAAATAGATATAATCCAAGTACTGATCCCATGCCCAAAATTTTCGTAATACGGAAAAGCATCGAAACCGCTTCTTCTGGCTTTCATCCAAAGAATCACCGACTAATTCATCCTCGATAGACGAGGAGGAAAAAGATGCTCCAATATGGCTATATAATGTCGCAGGACTGGGATTGTGGCGGTATCTCACAACAATTTCCAAGAGAATTAATTGTGCTATAATCATGACAACAGACTGAGCGAGCAACGTGATATCAAAACGTTTGCCAAGCCTGTTACAAGATAAATTGGAAGGAGTAAGCATTAAGGAGGAATGGTAGGAAATATCAACACAAGACTTGCCAGAAAAACACACGGAGTATACTTCATAAGCGCAATAAAGAAAGAAAGTAAGGAATTATCAGTTCACCATCTTCCTAGCCAGTAAGTTTCTCTTTTTTTTCTTTGTTACTTGGCTAGTAAAAGAATGGCGCAAGTCATGGCGTTGAATCCAGCACTTGATTGTTTCCGGCAAATAATAAAGTACTGCGAAAAGGCAATGTTCAGTCGGGCATGGACAGAGAGGGAATGTGTTATGATTTCTTTACTTGGTCCACATAGCCTACTACCGGTCCAACTACCATAGCAATGGACAAGGCCGTAGACAAAAACTCGGACATGATAAAGGAAAAAAAAAAAAGAAAGGGAACAAATGAACCGAAAAAGAAGAGAGAAAAAAATAAAGGAAAGGCCAAAGAGCAGGCGATATGAGTTGAAAGAAAGAAAGAACCTGTGACTTTTTGATATAACCCAACCAAACGGAAATGATACGGACACGGCATCCTATGCACGTGATTCCGTACTCGTCGTTTTCCCGCCAGCGTGACGGGGACCCGGAGGCGAACTGAGAAGAGAGCATTTTAATCATTCTTCCCTGACAAAGTATACATACCCTTTACCGGTTGCACTCGGTTTTTTGTTAGTTATTCCAGTGCTAAATAGACTGGGGTTAAATGGTGGAAGAGTAGATCCTGTGAGCAAGCGACTTGCTCCCGCAAGTGCTATGCAGAACGCTGCCTGCGTATCTCTATTTCTTGATGTGTAGCCACATCGGAAAGCGATGCATGCTGAGTTCGTACATTGCAGAGTACCGTGCTTGTTGACGCTTTTCC
>JNDT01001128.1:0-29336 GCA_000697055.1 Saksenaea vasiformis B4078
TTCAACTAGTAGAATATTACTCTTATTACAATAAATGTCGCTCATTTGCAAATAACTACATATTATGAAGTGCATTTGGTTTTTGAAATTAAATTACTATAATTACTTATTTTCTTTCGACATTGTACCATTGGTAATCAGTTCAATCTAGTAAACCGTACCGACTTTGTACTGTACTGACTTTATACTGTACTGACTTTGTACCATACCGATCTTCTACTGTACTGACCTTGTACCGTGCTGACCTTATACTGTACTGACTTCTTACTGTACCGACTTTTTACCGTACTGACATTTGTACCGACTTTGAGAAACCGTCAGTAATCGAGCTATTACTGTGAACTGTACCGAACTGTACTGAACCGTACCGTTAGGAGCCCTATCAATGAGATATTACATAGTGCTTTCAATAAAAGTGATTCCTATGTCAACAAACATAGATCATTAACATTATTTTTTCAAGATATGTACAAAGCATCTTCCAAAAGAAGCATTTTAGTATGAAACGATGACCACATTTTGATACTTTTTTTTCCTTGTGGAACCATCTAACCTCAGAAGCCAATGGATTTTAACTCGTATGCTTGAAGTATCTTTGACTGAAAGCATGGCTGTGTGAATTGACATAAGCATGATATCTGAATAAGTTCAGCAAAAGAGAAACAGATAAAATTCTTTGAGACTATTGGATATCATTATTTCATTCAGTTTGTCTGCTTTATACGTATTTAGACTTTTCAGAATTTAGATTAAGTGAACTTTCTTCTTGGTGACAGGTGTTCATAATGGCAATTAATGTGGTAGCAATGCCACCTCATTGACGACATTGGCAATGTCTCTATTATTTAGAGATGAGCCATAATCAGTACTCCAATATAGAGGAAATATGCTAATCCCAATCTTCCTTATATGGAACACATTTCGATAGGAAGAATACTATGACTGTCTGCATATACCATAATGAGCATTACTAATTATAGCAAGTTTTCATGTCTGAGAACAAGGGCAGCACAGAGCTGCGCCAATTTCAAACATGGAAGAAAATGAAACAGTAAGAAATTAAACTAACTGTCGTATTCTACATACAGAATGACTAAATCATATAATGAATCTACAGATCAACCTTACAGACGAGAAACTGAATAAATAATGATTAAGCTGAAGTACAAATCACATCAGGGTCCAACACCCGATTGTACCTGAAACCTCTTTAACATTAATCATTTGATTTATCATTTGTAGAATTTTTATTTCTCAAGAACAGCGCCACTGCTATAAAAGCTCCCTGAAAAAAACAGTAATAAAGAATCATCTAAGAGTCTCAACATGTTCCCATTGTTATAAGTCCTCTCAATTACTGAAGCTCATACTAACGCTTTACTGAACTAAATTAATGAAGAATCAGGACGATGGATGAGAAAAAACAAGAGACAAGAGAAGTCAGCGAGACTTAGATAATCCTTTATTGAATAAAAAGCATTCCTCTTTTTATAACAAAATCATCCATGGACACAGATAGATCAGACTATATTCCATGATTGTACAGATGCCCATATATCCATAATATAGCTGGCATCTATATTGGATCTTTCTTAATGCAGTATTTACAGAGGACAGATCGAGAGCGGATCATGAAAAACTCAGTGAAAGGCATTGTATAAAGGAATCTGAGATAAGTGCTAATATGGAAGTGATTGAAAGTCCGCAGTCTGTATTCAAGGTAACCTCGGAGTAGAAATAGGATCTCTTTATGGTAATGTATCAATCATTGGCTAGCAATGTATCTGACAGTGAATAGAGGATGTTAGAATACAACAATTAAGTAAAATAAACTGAACTGAATCGAAATCAAAGTAAAATAATCTAAACTACAGACCTAAGATTTTCATCATCACTGTTTCATGCAACATCATCTCCTCCAGCTCCTGCTCCATTCGCTGTAACTTGGTACATTCTTCTTCAATCTTTGCATGCTTGACTTTTACAGCTTCGCATATCAGGACATAAGACTCCTCTAATGGTCTAAAAGAAGAGTAAACACTGTCTTTACAAATATCTGACTGACTGCATACCTTTTCCATGATGGAGTGGGAGTTTGTAGAGGAGGCGTTTGCAGGGGAGTGTCATGTCTGAGATATAATCTATCACTGTGTCAATATAATAGACATGACCTCTGATCATATAAATACAGTCATAGCTAGTAATTAGTTCCTGGTCTACTTTTCTACCAAAATAAATGACACCCTTCAGTCTCACTGTACTTATCAGTTCCAGTCATGACACAGCAGGGAGACATTTGTGGGGGAGGCGTTTGCAGGGGAGACGTTTGCAGGGGAGATGTTTGTGGGGGAGATGTTTGTGGGGGAGATGTCAATGTCGATGGGGGGAGTAACAGTGTCAGATGCCAATGTTGGCTGCACCTGCACAAAGCACAGCTCCTCTTGGCTGCAGGAAACAGTGAGTCCTGACTTCAAGGTTGCTGCGCGAACCTGCACATTAAACTTGCCAAGAGACATCGCATCCTGATTAGCATACTGATTATAACAGATTGAGGCATTTTGATGTAAATCAAAATGCAAAAAGGCACATCTAAGCAAATACGTTAACCATGTACATTAAAAAAATGTATAACATACGCCTTTGCTCGATTCTTTTTGTGCAGTGCAGAAAACCCACAGGTCTGCCACATGCTATGATTAAATCGGCAATTTCACAGTCAGTCTTCCATTCGAGATCTTTGCCAGTTATCACCAGTTGGCGACAGGGTTTATTGCATCCAAGGCAATGTAGCGGGCATGTCATTGGTACTTGGGAGTATGGAAAAGGGATTTCCTTCAGACACCTATCCCCAGTCCTGTTGGATGGTTGACGTAGAAAAAGGTGGAAATTCGGGTGAAAATTGGGTAAAAATTGGGTGAAAATTTGAAATCCCAGAAAAGTCAGCTCACACAAAAATCTGACAAATTCCTTACCTGATGGTTTTAGCATATACACCTCCTGGACGAGGACGTTTTGCAGAACCCTTAGAACACCTCAGATGAGATGGCAAGCACAACAAAGCAAGTTACCTAGATCGTCCTGGTGCCATCACACAAAGCCACCTGTTAGAAAAACTCATTAGCACATGCAAATGAACCCTGACTGGATAATACTTACAGCTCCCAGAGATCTACGGCATTTTTTTTGTAAACACCCACAACATTGTGATGTGGGTGTGTCAAAACCGTCAACCAATAGCAGATTTAAAAGCTCAGGATCAAAACGTTACTGCAGTGGGATCACTTACAATAGATAGCAAAAGTGGTCAGTGAGAAAATGAGATGGTGAATACCAAATACGACTTGAGTAGCCATCATCATAGACATGCCACTGTTGAAAGGGGTATTAGCTTGGATTATTTTGGAGTAAAACTGCTTACCCTTGGTTCTCGGTAAAGACAAATGACGGTGATGAACCATTCAAGGGTCTATTGCACTGTAAGCATTGGCATACAAGAAATAATAATGACAAACCGTTTTGTTAAAAAATAAAAAAGAGCTGATATCATTACAAGGAAGCCATCCTGTCACAGCAACTAGGTAGATTGATGATACAGCTCATGCAGAAAGAGAATCCTGAAGAACAAGTTAGTCCATTACATGATTACCAATAAAGAAAATATACCACATTCGAAAGAATGATAAGAGGTTGTTATAGATGACAGTCGGGTAGAATATTCGTTTTTTAAAAGCAACAGAATCTTCTCGCATAAAACTTAATGGACATGTTATGTGGTCAGTAGAGGTCTCAGACATGAAGAGTATATGATAAAACATATAACCCATCTGGCATCCACACGTAATCAAAAACCAACTATTGACAAAAGAAAAGTTTCAATCAATCGAAGCATTTTACGTTGACTTGTTGCAGATATGGGGTCATAAAGAAAATAACCCTGGAAGGAAGATATCCAGAAGATTTGCAGGTGGAAAGTCACATCTCAGTCCAAAAGGTGATGATAAGCATATACCCTTGGTATCTCAAGAGAGACAGTAGATCGAGCCGACCATTTTCACCCAATAACACACAGAGATTCAAGAAAGGAGTTTTTGTTTGATTCGGGATGGTCATCTAAAAAGAGGTGATATGACACACAGACGTGCGAGATTCATGCAACTTTGGACCTTCTCGGGAGCTTGACTATCCTTCAAAGTCAACAGTTCTGAAAAAAAAACGTCAAACAGAGCAGAGTATTGAGAACAGTTGTATGTTACTCTTCAGCATGAATTTGTAGCTGGTTTACTACACACCTTTCGGTACCTTATGCGGAGGCGCGTTTAAAGTCTCAATGAGGAAAATGGTAGGGAAAAAACAGTTTGATATATTCCTTACTGGAACCATTAAGAAATCATACAGGAACAATCGCCTGTAGTAAGCAGCTCTACCAATAATAACGATGCAATAGTCTCAAACTTTGAGAAGCTCATGTTTGTTCAGATACTGTATAGAGAGATTATCTATCGGAGCATAAATCCATTTTCCACCAAAAATCTTGCACCCTGCTCGAACAATGTGAATCGTCTATAGCTGCAGTGTCACTGTAGGGATTCTTTTCGCAACAACAGGGATCTTACCTCCAAGACACGCAAACTTAAGAGGGATACTCTTCGCACTCAGTCCATGTTTCTGATAAAGGCGGCCTGCATAAATAATGTTGTGGACAGTAACGGAGGTTATGGATCAGCACAATCATCAGTTAGTAACGATTGCTGCTGCGTTCCATCAACACCGAAAGCTAGATGATGGTCAAATGGAAATTGTACACAAAATGATCATAGGGCAGAGCAAACCGAAGATGATTAGTGAAGCCCTTCGTGCAGTTGATGGTCAGGTGACCGTTCTTCCAAAAGATGTAGACAACATTAAGACTCGGTTGTTTGCCCAGAGGGACAACAAGTCCGGAAAGATGGCTCAGTTGTCCGAGTTTCCAGGTAATTCCCTCCATCATTTGGTGACTCAATTAACCCAGATCTTGATGAAGGTAACAAATTTGACAAAGCTCTGATGGATGCATTTCTTGATTACAGTAAGAAGAATAAGGCTTTGAGGATTACAGCTTCCAGTAAGCTTAGACAATTTGTATGAAAAGAGACAGAATTCAAGGCTGAGATGAACGATGTCCAGCTCGTTTTTGAAAGCTACATTAAAAAATATTGTTGTGTCCAAACAACTCAATGCTACACAACAGTTCCTAATAAGTGTATCACACATCACTCCGCTGAATTCGGTTATCTAGAGGGATTTTTTAGTAAAACAGTTCCTCGTTCTTTTTTACGAGAATAAAACAGTACACCAAGTCTGTAATAGCACGGTCCATGGCCAACGTCGCTATTAACTTATGAAGATCGGATTCGTAGGTAAAGGGAATGTGGGTGAGGAAGCGAGCTTTTAGGATGTTCGTTAGGAATGGTGAGTACCGTTTTTCTTAATGATAAAAACGTAGGGATCCTGGATTTAGGATCCCGTCCTTTTATATGAACGCGTCTGTATGCAGAGAGCAAATATATACAAATGGTATTGAATACAATATCATCGCTATCTTAGTCGTCGCTAACTATGAGCCAATCCACATACAAGGTCATGAAGACCTATCTGTAGCACCGCTACAGAGTCTCACGAACTTCACCGTTTCGACTTAGTAGATAACTGACATAACAAATA
This sequence comes from Saksenaea vasiformis B4078, assembly GCA_000697055.1. NCBI lineage: Eukaryota > Fungi > Mucoromycota > Mucoromycetes > Mucorales > Saksenaeaceae > Saksenaea > Saksenaea vasiformis. The sequence goes on from JNDT01001128.1 coordinate 5,701, forward strand.
TGCAACCCTCTTCAGTCAATGCTTGCGATTCAGCAGTATAAACGACCGTCCTGTCATTGCAAACCTTCAATGGAAGAGCTAACTAATACCTCCGACGCCGTCATGCAGTATATCAACCCATAATGTATGAAAAGGCGAAAAAGCAACAAAAGATTATCGACGGAACGTTTTTGCAGACAAGATCCAAAACAAGAAACCTCAAAAATGCAGCTGCTACCATTAGAACGCTTCAAAATCCATTAGAATCGTCAAAACGTTACCCTTCCTTATTTTATGGAACCCATCCAACAACTGCCAGAGTTATGATAACATCCGATTTCCGTTGCAATCTACACTCCATAATGAGGTATACATTATCCACGCCAAAACCCATTCAAATGCGAAGACTGGTGAATACTTCCGCGCCGATGCTATAGCGCCTATGGTGGATCCGTTCGTGTCCGTGCATCCTGATAACTTGAAAAGTCGTATAAAGACGTTGATTTACTCCGAGATTGAACATACTTATGCTCTCGCAGAAGATAATACTGTAGAAATAAAGACATCGTCACCTCTGATTGATTTGCCCTAATAAGATAAAACCACAGTAATCGCAGCAAACCATTTTGCTTCGCCATTTCCCTTGCTGGGTTTAAGAAAGCTTCAGGCATCGCAAAGGCATATGACGTTCAAATGAAGTAACATTTAATATCTATATTGTCCACATGAATCTGGAAGTACATATATATGACCTTCTGCGACTAAACTTCTAAATTACTTGAGTTGTTGTTGAGTGAGAAAGGAGGTGGACCGTTGCGAGTGCACGACACCGCTTTTGCTTACGGAGGACGTTGTTTTTACATGGTTTTTATGTACACAGGGCCTGAGCACGACTGCACGTATCAAATTCAATAGTGATCCCCCTTAATTATCAAATATGGACGGTTCAACGCACGTTTCTAGACTTGCTGCATATAGCGTCCCTTAACAAGTTATCTCATAAAGATTCATACTAGTATGTATAGGTTTAAGGGAAACGTATGAATCCAGCAAGAAGTTTCAGACCATCCCTAAACCTAGTATCCTCTTTTTTCCCTCGGCGATGAAGCAGCATCAGAAGCCATCGACGCTCCAGGTGGTGCCAGTAGTAATCTGTTTCCTTTCAGACTTTCAGAGTCTGACATAAGACAATGTAGCACTCTTTCCTTCCCAAATAAGAAACGACGCTCCCTCTCACTTACGCGTATCTCAAGATTCCGCCTCGTTACCCGTTACGATGCTGTGACGTGCAGCTGTAACTGGTCGACATCTAGTTCAGTGTCTATCAGATCCATTACGCGATATATTCTTAACAAGGCTTGACAGCACTATCCACATATTAAATGGGAATCGGATTCAAACCACCATAACAGTGAGAGATAAACTAATTGTTACTACCAAGTTATTTTGCAACATCTTTCGAAGGGCTAGTATTGCTTAATAAATGAGTCACACGTCTGGCGTAAAATAAATCAAATAGAACCTCGTTCGTCAAAAATCAAGGCACTTTCTATTAGCTCTTCTCATAATAACAGTGCTACATCGTGGGATAAGGCACAAATATATCCTAACCGTTACTTGCATGTAAATGTGAAGATAGCGGTAAAAAAACGTATACATAGAAATGTGCGTGAAGAACTGTTCGTCGGGCACTATCGCAGTATCCTCACTGTATTTATTATACCTGGAGATGACTACATTAAAATACAGGTAAGTATGTAGCAATATGGCTATATTGCCTATAGGATCAAGAATTTACAGACGTCTTCTCTTTTTAATACCTTAACAGATAACCATTTCAAAGAGGATATCTACGCGTCGTATTGAAACATACGTCACATAATACAACAACTCTAATCAGTCAAATAGGCATCAGTCCAGCGGTTTAGTTATCTAGAGGATTTTCAGTAACATTACTTCTTGGTCCTTTTACAGAATAAACACTAACCGATTCTCATGAATTACTCGCTAACAGCACGACATTACTGCGACCTAGATGAAAAAAAAAAAAGAAGACAATACTAATCATTAGATAACATGCTGTCCGCTTACCTTATACCAACAACTGTTCAATACGAACTGGGAACAAACGGACAAACGGTAATCCGTTGCGGCGGCCTCGACAATAAAAAGAGTTTGTTGGAAACGCTTCCCATTGAGAGGGTGGTGGTCAGCACTTTTGGGGCAAGTACCCAAGCAACGAGATTAAGCAGGCGGGGGGCTTATATCTTCCAACTTTCCCTTAAAGAGAAGTCCCCTACACGATATAAGCAGTCCGGCGGTCAACACTCTGTTTTATCGTTGCGAATAAAAAGAGCATCCAAGCCTGGTCAATGCAATGCCAGTTCGATAACAAGATCGTGGGAAACGGAATATTGACCTTGTTTGCGAATGGATGGATTTCTCATCTGTGTGAAAGCGTTCTTTTTTGATCCGCTTCACTGAGACCATAATGTTTTATATTTTCCTTCCCTGACTTTGATCGGCACGTCCCTTCCTAGAACACGTGACTGAATAAGCGGCGCATAGCGCCCTTACAAAAAAAAGCGTTCTTTTTGAGACAGGCAACGCCATTACCTGTCCATCTCGAATAAACTTGCAGCATACTATATAAGTCATTCAAATCTATCATGTTCTTAACGTGGTGGGCAGCAATCGATGAAGAACCTTTGTGAGTTTTCCTCAGAAGCGTCCTCTACTTATATATAATATGTCGAGTGACGATGAAAAAAGGAGCTGCGGTGGGAAGAGTCAGAAACTCGCAAAAACACCTTGACTGATTCGCCAAACAAAGGTCTAGAAATATCCATTACGTCTTCATAATGGAAGGAATGGAATGGCGTGATAGTATCGCAGTGTGTTAACAAATTATAAAGCGACAACGACAGTGATTGCTAAATCCTTTTGTGGTTCATCTAAGAAGTGGGTAGCGTCGGTATTATCGGATAATGCTCTTTCTATCAGACGTTTGTTTTGACATCGCCGTTTCAATTAGCTTACACAAGACACACATCGCTGCCACCGCGGCAAAAAAAGAAAAAAAAGGCGAGAGGCTCTGTGATGACGGCAATAGCTAAATCCTTTTTACCGTTTTATCTAAGATGGAAGTGAGTAATGCGGGGATTGACTAGGATTCTTCACGGATCGGATCCGATCCGATCCGACAGTAGTAATCATTTCGATCAATTGAAACAGTGGATAGTATTTAAACTTGCACTTTTATTTGTTGTCGTTTAGGCTGAGAGATAGTCTCATATCGTCCGCCTCCTTTCATTACGAGTTTCTTTAAGGAAAAAAAATTACATGAAGCAAAATCACAGTCAGTTTACTTTTCGTTGCTGTAACTTGGGATGATTACTGGATCCTTGACCCATCTCAGCCTTTCAATTGATCTAGGGGTTTCCACAGTCTCAATGATTACGAGGCAGGCCCTTTTGATTGCGCGTACACTTTCCGTGCTTCTTTCTTTCTGCACTTCGTTCACACCTTGCTTGGAATCGTCGAATGTTTAATGTCGGCATAAAAACAGATACAGCGGGATAAACAACTGATGTCAAAGTAGTGGGATGTACGTTAATAGCCGATATCAACGGTAATGCAACGTAAGTATATGAATCCCCATTTGTACATTCTACTTAACAAAAAGGCGTTGTGGCCGTCTAGCATTTGACGTTTTATATGTTTGACGGTTGTCATTCTTCCTCTTTTTTTTTTAGCCACAATACCGTTACAGCTTAAAATTGGTGCGATGACTCGCATGTCTTTTCAAAACGTTGCAATCTTTTAAGATTCCACAATAATTTCGCTTCTCCTTATATTATTAGAATATATACGCTCAGCGGAATAACTTATTAATGCAACTTCTTGTACACTTCTTTTTACTATGGATTTTAAGAACTTTATATTGTAATTAATGCAATTGGATGATCTGTATCTGATCTGTCAATCCGTTAGATACAAACAAAACAGATGCGGATCATCTGTCTATAGACGGATCAGACTCGGATTGAAGCAAAATCCGGATCCGATCCGATTCGTGAAGGACCTTTTATATAGTAACGCCCGGTACACATATTGCCTCTTGACTGATGGACGGCATTTAGCTTGATATCCCCGCAGCTCATTTCTCTTGCCAACTAACTGTCCCGTTGAAACCTCTATAGTGGCAGACACAATTTCTGCAGGCATGACTCTTCAAGTAACACACGATTCTACCAGAAGATACGATTCGCTTCGAAGGATCAATAGCAATATCATTATGATTACTTGGCTGTCACTAGCCGGTTATTTGGACACTTATGCCCTTCATCCTTTCCCGATTCGCCTGTTTGCTTCGCTGTCTTACATTATAGCCTGTCGTGTCGGGAATTGCACGTCTTTTCCATGTGCCTCCATTCTTTTCGCAATTGTACTTCCTCGATGTCTGTGCCCCTATTGTTCCCAGCATTAACCAACCTTTTTTCGGACATTGCCCTAATGTTTTCAGAGACTACGTTATCCAATGAATATTCCAATGGATTAATTCTGCTTCAGTATGGTAGAAAGGGTCGAATAAACGATCAAAAACCAATGTCGCTATGGATGCTTGGCTGCCATATCTCAGGCGCTCCAAGTTCTTCGGACATATCTCTATCATCCACCAGCTCCGGTCTATTTTGGGGCAATTACCTTTCTTTTTTTTTTCACGCATATCCCCCTTTTTTCCATCATACAGCAGAGTACAGCACTTTGTTCCATCCCTGCCTTTCTCATCCTCTCTTTTTTTTCATTTATTTTCTCCTCTCATTTTTTTTGGCGCCCAATCTCTGCAAGTGTCCCCACACTTGTTACGCATGTCTCCTGTCTGTTCTAGCTTTCTTCTCCTTATCCCCCTTATACTTACATCATGTTCCCAGCACTCTTTCCATTTTTGTGTCCTGCGCATTCTTGATCTTTTCGCCTCACCAGCTTTCTCTCGTTATCCTTATATAAATTAGATATAAAATCGCCCTTCGAACCATAGCATACTTCTTCGTTATCACTTCCCATTTGCAAAACGTATCTCCCTTCCTTCCGATAGTTGAAGACTATTTGATTTTCTTCCTATTCGCTGACCCACCAATTTTTGGCCACAGCCCTTTATCAGTTCCTCGGACTATAATAGCCATGGTTGCCACCAGGATTCGTCTTTTCACACTTATCCTACTTGTCATCATTGCTTGTCATCTCACAATGGTGGTTTCCACACAAAAAGCCGCACGTGGCGGTCGCCGTGGTGGTGCTAGTGCTGGTGGCGGTGGGCAGTTCGGTATGCTATCACGGATGTCACAGAAGGAATGTCAGAAAACAGGGTTGACGGCAACTGGCCAAGACCAAATAAAAGTGAATCTGGGCAAGATTCGCAAGGAACAAATGGCAAGTTGGGGGTACTGTGTAACGGCGCCTTTTCGCGCCTTGACTTCATTTCACTCACTCCACTACGCGTAGTTCAAACTTGAAGCAATAGAGGAAGTTATCAAAAAGATTCAAAATCTAAACAAGAAATCCGGGATGTCCGATACAGACCAATCAAATACAGATACTTGCATGAATAGGTTGAAGGACAAATGCTTCAAGCCCAAATCTGGTGCCAAGACGGGGAAGCCCAAGGCACAAACACCAACAACAACCACCCCGGAAAACTGAGCGACACCAGAACACAACCCTCGCTTAGATCGATCTATGCTAATGTCTTGGCTTTCAGTTAACCTGAGCCATTCTCAATTAAGCTTCCTAACATCCAACTGTCTCCTTTTAACTTTCTTTGTTACTGTATCAGGAGGACATCACAGGATGTTTAACTTGGTTTCACTACACATGCGCGAATAAATCCACCTGCGTCAATCAAAAAGTCGTTCTCCTTAAAAAATGACCGTCATCCAATGCACAGACGATGAAACAATGAGCACGCGCGGTTAACTAATACATGTGCACTAACTTTTAAATACGGTGGAGTTCCTCTCTAGTCTCGCAACATCACAATGGACGCTTGGCTGCCATAAGCCAGTTATTATTCCTGTGGTAACTTTTCTGGTACAGCCAAAAATCCTTTTTTTTTTTTTGGAAAATGGCATCTGTGTTGTGGCATAAAAAAAAGGGAATGATTGGAGTTGTCAAAGTAATCCAGGTCCCCCCCTGGCTTTCAAAGATCGGGAGCTATCATGTGGTCCTTAATTTGAAGATCCGACTACAAAGCCAGCGGCGTCAATAATAACACAACAGTTCTTTCTTGTTCTTTTGCCCTCATCTCTCAACCTCACGTCATTCTTGTTCACATCTTTGATATCAGCTCTCTCTATTCTCATCTCTTAACATCGCGACGTTCTTGTCCATATCTCTGACAATTTAACCTTTTCACTCTCAATATTGCAAACACTCTTTTTTTCGCGTCTTGCTACCCTATCTTCCTCGTTGACAATGATGGCACGGAGGCGTAATTGCAAGAAAAAAATGGGATGAGTCTTTGGAATACGATAACGCCTGTAAGAAGTGACGCAAACGGAACGACTATTTGAACAAGTTGATGGCACAGAAGAATAGCGTCTGTAACAAAAGGCTGGACGAGTTCGCGAGATTCGGGACGAATGCCGCGCTCGAAACGACCGACTGAACAGTTCGGAGTACAGAACAACGTCTGCAACAAGAGGTCGGGCGAGTTCGCGAGAATCGGCACAAAATTTAAGGGGTGCCGTGCTCGGAACGACCGATTAGTCAGAGACGAGGCTGCACGGCATTCGAGGCCGACTCGAGTTCGTACGGTTTCTCCAACAGCAGCATCTAGAAGACATAGATTTTCTTCGACGATGCGGCTTACGTTTTTAAAAAATGAAAATAAAATTAAATTTGCAAAACACATCCAGTCTCAATCAAGAAATGAATAGCTAGATGATAAATCAAATCTTCTCTTTTTCAAGCACGGTCATTAGTAAGGTTTTTATAGTGAACTGGTTACTTCTCCATAGAAAAAAGTGTGAGCTATGTTAGCACGTTTGTAAGTGTCAATGGTTGTGATGAAAAGGATAAGGACTTCTAAATACTTTCCTGTGGAATAATATATATATATATATATCGCCAAGTGTCGCGCTTGTATCTGAAAACAGATGCCGTAAGCTAGCCAAAGTGATTGAGCTCATGTTGCCCCGACATGCGAAGGAACACCAGTTGTCATACCGTCCCTTCAGAGATTATGAAAATCAGCCCGTCTGGAAGCGCGTCTTATACTACCATACAAGATGCCCCGTTTGTCTTCACCAGCTCCACTATTACAAGATCAAGGATGTGAGGCCAATTATCTAGGCGATAATCATCACCTCCGAATTTGACGGAAATGATCAAGCTTACTGAAAAACATAGCAAATGTTCTTCACAGGGCTACCAGGATCTCAGCATGTGAAATAGAAAAACAGCGAAAACATAAAAAACATTTGTTCTTGCAAATGAGCTCAAATCGAAGAGAAAGAAGAATGAAGTGTCTTATATGGGAAGGCCGTTTCTCCAGATCAGTGTCAAACTTTCCAAGAAAGCAAGGAAGCTGAATGCTTAGATGACTATGTTATCGGCGTTCTTTCCTTCAGCTAAATACGAAGGATCCCAAGCACTTTTGCAGATTATGATCATTAGACATATTGATGGTTCTAATCTACGAAGGTTGTTCTGGAGCCGGGGGAAAAAAAAAAAAATAAGAAAAGTTATAGCTTACGACGGTGCTTGGCTAAAGTTCCTTCCCAGTGGTGATGTTTATGGCGTTCGCCATCAAACATATTGAGGTTTGTGCTCGAGAGGATCACAATACCGAAGATCTACGAAGGATAAATGATGCACAATAAGATTTCTTTTCTGCTTTTACAAAGACCGACGGCGACCACACTTTTATTGCGGTAAGTGAGTTAAAGGCTGTTAAATCAGCCACAAAGGTCAATTTTGACATCAACGCTATTGTTTGTTCGATCCATAGTAACCATTCGAGGATGAACCCTTGGAGTCATACGAAGGAGGAGGATTGTACCTGGCATAGCCATCGCCCGAGTTGTAATAAGTCGAACCGTCCGCATTCTGGTAGTAATAAGAACCATCCGCGTTCGAGTAGTGGTAAGCTCCTCCAGGAGCGGTGGAGGGACCACGGTTACACCAGTGGTTCCCTTGATCGTTGGTGCCGTATGGGTGTTCGTTTGAATTGCGGTCCATACTAGGGAGATTAAAAAGAAAGAGATAGAAGAAAATTTAACCATGCGCCCTCTTTTCCATTTAAAGCGGAATCACAGTGACACATTGAGAAAAAAAAGCTGTTTTGCGCCAGTTATTCTTTTTCCTTTACTTTGCCACACTCCCACGATTGATCAGGAATTCACGAATGTTCCCTTTCTAATCTTTGTTTGCTTAAGTATGTTGATGACTCCCCATCGTGTCCGTTAAAACTGTCAAGTGGATCTCTACTGCTACCCGTGAGCAAGAGGAAGCTGTCTACGTTAGTTCCTCCCTGAATGATATTTCCCGATACTGGGAAGTAGCAACTTCAAATGGAGGCTGGTAGATAACAAACAAGGATTCACTATAAGAGGTGAGACGTCTGTTCGTAAAGAGTATCGATTACAATCAGATAGGATCTAACCATATATAGAAATACGGGCCTGAGAAGCGGGAAGTGGCCCGACATCTCTGAAACAGCTTCCACACTTTTACATTATCTAGAGCAGTCATTTAAAAGTAACGACCGTAAAGGGGCCCCCTCACTTGAAACTCAGAAATAGATCTGACACAGCGTCTGTCTGAAACCACGTAAAGAAAAGGTACAGGACTTCCGGATGAACTCTGCGCTTTTGAAGCATTCCAGGAATTAATTTTTATGCTGCTAAAGTCAATTTTGTATCTACGTACTGTCGCATTGCTTGCCAAAGTGTTATTGTGATGAAAGCTATGTTTCATTGTAATTCTCATGAAGCGTGTTTATGCTATCAGACTAAGCTAAATCAAGCATTGTTCTGAGAACAATTTGGTGCAGTTGTCGTTTGTGGAGAAGCGGACTTGATTTTCTTGCGAACGTTGTATAGACCTTTCATGACAGAGAGGACATAGAGAACGTTGTGAATGTGATGACGCTATGTGGGTTACGTTGTTTAGGTCGAATGACTGCACACCGTGTCCACCTTATTTAGCAATGTTCCTGTAAATTCGGTGATTAGGCCCCTCCCCCACATGGTTGCACTCAGTTTACTTACTCTACCCGGAACCTGATGGTAATCTTGGAGGTGATTGATCAATATGTTATACCCGAGAATCGTATTTGACAAAGATGGACATGTCTCCGGGCAAAGTATCCGTTATCAGTTCAAAAAAAAAACAGGTTGAAAATGGTGTTGACTTGTTGAAGGACGTCCCACTCCTGTTCATTCAACGTGTACGCTTGTAGTCAAGAAATTCCTCTGCATGTCATGCTGTATGATCTCGACATCTCCAGCAACCTCTGTAGTGGTCAAGACGCGAGGGAGACGAATGAATCATTGTCTACGACTTGACGAAAACGGCGCAGAATTGTATCTGTTGGTAAATTAGATCTTTTTTCCGACGCCAAAACTGGTTTTTATGTTTTAGGAACTGGAACTGGAGCCGAGCGACAGGGGTAATCTTATGCTTTGTTGCGCCCGTAGCTTCGCGCACCGCATTTTGGTGCCATATAAATGACATGTCTATCTCACTCAAGCGAAAAAACCCATACTTTGATGTCGAGACTGAAGGTTCCGACAGTGAATCCATCGCTTTCTTCAATCCCGAACCCCTAGCAAAATAAATGTGCTCTTTCAGAGATTCCATGTCGGCCCAGCGGATCTTTGGTTCATTAGGACTAAGAAAAAGTCTACTGGGCGCACGGATATGGTACATGTTGTCCTTGTAGTTGAACCATAATCCTTCCTTTTTAAAAGAAAGATTCAGTGATAAGTTTATTAGAGAAAACGTTTACAGGCATTGTTTACTCTACCTACCAAACTACAAAATGCCATATCATTGTATGGGTACCTTTCCCCAAAAGCAGACAGTGCATTCTCCGGATCGGCTGGGCGGGCATTTTTCTATTTTTTTTTTTTTTTACCGTCTACGGAAACTTGATTTTAACTGTTTCCATGTCTATGATACTTACTGTAGACAATCCTGTTATATATTGGTCTAGTTTCCGAGGTCGTTTTCCGGTCTAAAAAAGAAAAAAAAAAAGCAAGATGGATCACGAAGACGCCGTTATCATTTGGTTACTTGATATTCACCATACCTTTACTTCCAGCAATCGTTCCATCAATGTACGAAGTTTCTTCAAATCCAGTGCTGATGTAGGCAGTCTCAGGGAATCAAGTTTGTCGGCAGCGTACAACCCGTCGCCAACTAACTGTAACTCCATGACTTCGCCTTCAATGCCAGCTATTTGTATAGGGCACACCTTGATCGTCGTGGCATATGAATGTTTCAAGTAATGATTCGCCATAAAATGTCCACGATAGCCTTTGATTCACGGAGTACTTTTTCGATTATCCTTAAAATACTTCGAAAGAAAAGAACCTTTTTCTTAGGAGCCATACCAAACTCTGGCCCAGAGACCAATAAGGCTTAGGGTAGTTTCGGTGGGTGTGCGCTCGTGCAAGGTATTGCTCCAAAATGTGCAGGTCGGATTAGGTATGGCTCCTAAGAGATCTGTACAAAATAAGCAGCATAGTCAGCACTTTTTTTTTGGGACGACTTCAGACTTTACCATCTAATGCGGATCAGAGCGGTAACGTGTGCCAATGTCATTAAACACGGGACCAGGTGATCAACAAGCTTGTACGCTCATGGTTACCATATGAAGAAACAGGAGATTCACAAATAAGGCGGAATGTAGTAAGCGAATATCGGACAACTCTGGTGAACATGGCAGAGGTGGAGGTGTTGCCACTGAGACCCCGGTTGGGTCATCATTCGTCCAGAGAAATACCGGTGGATCCTCAAGTTTTGTCGTGATAAGCAATTCAATGATAATCCCTTCATTGTAATTCGCTGAGAGACGAATTTCTTTTTTGATCACTGATGTTTCGTTGATGGATATGCTTGAGGTCGGGATGGTTCGGTGGTGTAATTGGTAGCAAAATAAATATGTTCTTTCAAAGACTCCATGCCAGCCTGGCGGATTTTCGGCTTGTTGGGACTAAGGACAAATTTATTGTCGCACGAATATGGTACACGTTGTCCTTGTAGGTAAACCGTAATCTTTCCTTTTTCCAAAACAAAGGACTGAGTGAGAACGAGTTATTAAGGACATCCTTTTTCTCTGCCTACCGGACTATAAAACGCCGTGTCATCATATGGATATCTCTCCTGGAAAGCAGACAATGGCCTCTCCAGTCGATCCATCGATGGAACATTCTTCTATGGTTTTTTCCTTTAGCGTCTATGGGAATATGGTCTTAACTATTTCCACGTCTATGATACTTACAGTCGGAGATCGCATTATATACTCATCTACTTCCCGAGTCGCCTTCTCTAGCTAAACAAAGACAGGTTCAGTAGACTATGTCTATCAAAATTTTCTGGTTATACACCACCAACATTTAGAGGACTAGCTTCCCCTATAACGAAGGGCCCGTTGTTCTCAAATTTATCTACATGATCAGCAAACGAAAAAGCTTGCTCGGGCAATTGCGGTGCCAGTGATATGAAGTCTATGGTGGCGGCTGCGATGGACGTTTCTTATATTGATCGAATCGGCCATGGAGCAGATCGTACCACAGACTTGTAAAAGTTAACGATGACAAAGGTATCAACGGAGAGATCAGAGGTAATAGAGATGCTAGATGAACCAAAAGGAATAAGTCCGACAACTGATAAATTGGCACGACTGATAGATTGTTCTTTTTGCTGTGAGCGTCGTATCGACTTTGTAGAGCGAGACATATTCGTGACATATGGTGATGCGTGGGATTACTAATCACTTTGCTTCAATAATTTATGGCAATGTTCCTCAGCCCTGGAATCTATTTCCGTAACGAAGACGACTTGTTTGGGATTACCGTGGACTTCTCAACAGTCCAATATGCGGGATTCATGAAGGCGTACAAGCAGTTTACAGGAGGGAACGACGGTGTGAACTATGTCAAAGACTGCTATATGTGTATTATGTGCAATACGTCCAGCGTACGGCGGTCATCAGACCCTTATTCCGAAAGTACGGCAAGACGATTTCAAGAAGAGCGCACAGCACCTACATTTTGTAAGAGAATTCCAGGAGTTTGAGAAAATATGCGAGGAAAACGTCCAAAAATTTTCTGGAGTGGAGCACAATGAAATGGTGGAAACACAAGGAGGATCGTGAACGATCATTCCATGCATATCTGTGATGAAACCTTCTCCCTTTAGCCATCCTACACGCACAGCGAATGCTATTGAGTCATTCTATAGCAACCTGTATGGAATTATAAGGAAGAAACGATCGCTGACAAGAAACTTGGAGCTGTTACAGTAAGCAAGATCATGAGGTATCATTCAAGCACTGTGCGGATGGTGGTATGACCTATTACAAGTGAAAGAGCACTTCCAAAGTCAGAACGGTTAAGAGACGCAGAAAGGAGGATAGGAGAGTGTGAAGACAAAAAAAAAAGAAAGAAAACAGGCAAGAAAAGCGAGAAGTACGTAAACGATGGTCAAGCGCCAGATACAGTAACGACTTTGTCAAGAGCAAACTCTTCGAAAAAGCCACCTCCACCCCCCAAAAAACCAATGCCCAAACTACACATATCTTCAAAGTCCGTTGGCAACGACATGTATTAACAAGATATGTATACGTGTAAAGTTGGAAGCTCCCGTTTTTAACTAATCTATTGCCGGAAGCCCAAGATGGGCAGGATATCCAGGAAATAAGCCGCCCAGTTGTCGATACGCTTGATGATCTGTTGGAGCAGTCATATTCCCTTCCAGATAGTAGCACGTCTGTGATTTCTTAAATCCAAATGCCCGAACGTCTTGCTGAATTAGCCGCCGTCTGAGATCTTACTTCTTTTGATATTTCCATCATTGGGTGATTCACTTACTCCATGTTTTGATGAAAGTAACTAATTTGATAAAGTCCTGCTGGATGCGTTCTTTGGTTACAGCAAGAATGATAAGGCTTTGACGATTAGAGCTTCCAATAAGCTGAGACAAGTTGTGTGGGAAGAGACAGAATTCAAGGCTGAGATGAATGATGTACAGCACCTTTTCGAAAGCTACATTGAAAAAAAAAAGAAGGTCCAACCCTTTTCAGTCAATGACTGCGATCCAGCAGCATAAACGACTATCCTGTCAGTGTAAACCTTCAATTGCGGGGCTAAATAATACCTCCAACGCCGTCATGCAATATATCAACCCATATGATGTGAAAAAGCAAAAGAGCAACAAAAGGTTATAATGGAAGGTTTTTCAGCGTGACTTGCAGAGAAGATCCAGAATAAAGAACCGCGAAAATGCAGCCGCTGCCATCAGAACGCTTCAAAATACGTTGGGATCGTCAGAACGCTGTGCTTCCTATTTTATGGGATCAGTCCAACAACTACCAGATGTCTGATAAGGTCCGATTTCCTTAGCAATTTACACTCAATAATGCGATACACGTTATCCACGCCAAAATACGTTCAACTGCAAAGGTGATGAACATTCTACGCTGAGGCTACAGCGCCTATGGTGGATCCGTTCCCGCTCATGCGTTTTGGTTACCTGCAAAGTTATATAAACACGTTGATTCATGCCGACATTGAACATTCTCATGCTCTCGCAGAAGATAGTACACATATGGCGGTTGGTAAAAGCGAGGACCGAAGACGTGGTGTGTTCCAGCCCATAGTGCAAACGATGGTTTATATCCTGCCCTGCGGATCAAGGCACCATCGAAGGTCCCGGTTGTTTGCGGAAACAATCTAGATAGATAGGAACGATAGACAATAGATCTTTTAAGCTACGAATAAAGTAGTGCGGCCTAAGTGGGTCATTATCCACCTCTGGGGTGCGAGTAGAGCCAACCAGGTTTGGGTTAGGGACAACACGCAATAGCATAATATTATTTTACAAATAAAAGTATCATCACCTCTGATTAATTCATCCTGATATTCAGTACGTAACGAACATATTTATATGTATTCAACTGCAACATATTTGTATTCACATGAATTACGGATAACTTTCTTAGTTACTTTCAGCATAACCGTGTCCGTATTGCCAAATATAGAAAATCAAAACCGTGACTCTAATCCTTACATATTGATTTTGCTTGCGAATGAATGGATTTATCACAACGGTCACAAAAGTTGTATAATGATGCAAACAGCAAACAGTGTCAATAGACAACTCTTTTTCGATACCTTTCGTAACTATAGATATTCACCCAACTCAGCTTACCTAAACCCTTGAGTCATCTTTTCACTGAAAAACCGCTGGCTAAGTGAAGCTTGGGGAACTTCGTTAGGCATTGGAAAACACGGCGCCGTCGGGGTGCTCAAAAGTTGAAAGGTCTATATAATGAAATTCTGGAAGTAATTGTGCAGGGTCGCAGTGTGCCGGAGAAAGCTAAGCAAGCGGTAAAAAGCGTGAGACAAACCCACGAGAACAAGTACCTGATCTTAATCATGCTGTCACAAAGTTAGACACTCATCATTTGCAGCATACTGAAAGCAGTAACTCCACAAAATATGGCAGCCAAAACATTAGGGGAGATTGGGCTTCCTAATACCGAACCGACTATATCGACAACCGTACTGAACTGCGCCGAACTGTACCGTTGGAGACCTAGAGGAGATTACATAGACGATGACAAAACCGAAGTTGTCGTAGGCAAAATTGCGTCAATCGATAAGGCGTAAGTTTTGCTTGAGTGAAGTATCAGACAATTTCCGCTGATATCGACATTTGTAGCCATACTGCTACTCGTGTGTCCGCACTTTAAGTGGACACAGTAACGATTCTGTATTTCATACAATAATCTTCTCGCTTTCATAAGTACAGGCGGATACTACGATAGGTCCAGTCGAACGTTTTCCGCATAAAATATTTGTATTGTCGTTTACTATATTACCTTCGCTACATCAAGCTATAACCGATAAGTGTAATAATAATCAGAACATACTCGGGTACTATTTCTCAATGCAACGGTGCATGTTACTACAACATTTGCTTTCAGTTGGACGGAGTCAACTTGGCAACTGAGAAACAACAGTAACAAGCCGGGCAATCGAATGCTGAACAACTCGGAGACCAAGAAAAAGAGGGCATGGTATATGAATTCCATCAATCATGTCTACACACGGTGAAAGTCATTCTAAAATATGTAATGCATTGTTTGTCCAATTTCCGAAAGGTGTCATTGTACTTTAATCAAAAGAGAATTGACACCTGCTTGCGTGATGTAAGTACTATTAGCCAGCTAAGATGTAATCCATCCCATTGCTTTGTGTTTACACGTCATAGGTGCCAATATCATGTTTATGTTTTTACAACCAATCCCACATTTTCTTGCATTAGGGATCTTCTGTCCGAACTGATCGATGTCGCATATGCCGATCTGAACATTCCTACAGACAGTGCTTGCAGGGTTCCTGCACATATATTCACGATATCTTAGAATGTAAGTACAAAACGGCAAGAAAGTTTTTGTCTCGGTAATGATTTATTTGATACTTTATGTAGGTCTGCACCTCGAAAAACGAAGCCAAAATTATGTTGACGCTCGGCAAGATGATGGTCAATGCAGCAGACACAACGGCGGACAAGGATTCCTTATTGAAGGCAAGCAATGTCTCAGTTGACTTGACAAGACCTTTGATGCACAACAACAACAGCTGTTTCCTCGCCCATCTTCCGCAACAGAACTTCGCCAGACGTCGTATCACTTCAAGTCCTCTGCACGACGTACCTACCTATCATTGGTCCTCGTAGCCAGGATCCCCCCACGCCAGCTTCACTGGACTCAGGTGCGAGCATGGCCCACGTCTTATACGCCTTCTTACCTTTGGGGTAACATGACATCGAAGCACCTTCCGTTCTCTAACGGTGCAGGATTTTATGCTGCTCGAATAAGTTTTGTGTCCATCTGGAGTCCAAGTCGATGTGAATTGAGTACAACGCTACCACCAATTCCTATACTAACGACCGTACATTCAATTTCTCCCTTACCCTAAACTCGCCTCACCAGATGCAAAATTTGTACATAGAATATCGTAACGACCCGTTCAACAAAGAGTAATTTACATAAATGACAGGATGCACCAAACCTGAGAGAGTTAAAAGAAAGTCGCTGTAGGAAAGTGGTGTCACTCTTTAGAAATATTTGGGGCTCCCTTCTGACACGCGAAACGCAGCGCTCTTTAACACATGAGCCGGCGTATCGAAAAGAAATAACGAAAAGAAGAGGTCGTGGCAATGTTGGCAAAGAGAAAGAGTAGGAGTGACGAAAGATGCGATGAAATAGTGGAAGTGACAGAAAAGTACAAGCGTCAGACGAGTGGTAAAAGACGATAAAACCAAAGTGTGGGAGCGGTGGCGAAATTCTTGCCGTTTCAGTTTGACCCGATAGTTGATCATCTGTAAACATGTGCTGTGAAGAAAAAGCAGCAGTGGTCAGTATATCACCTTGTGGAATCCTTGTTTTTAAAAAGCCTCTACATTTACACTTTGACACAATAAAGCAATCATACGGGTAGTCGATAAGGCCGCAGCTATTTTTATAGAATATTTACACCTGGAAGGCGTTGTGAATCAAGTGCATGAAGGCTATCGCCACCATCACTAAGTCAATGCCAACATTAGTGCTATTGCTTGCTCGATGAGTAGCTTCCGCCTTGCGAGGAACCATTGGAACCAGACGAAGAGGGAGAAGTATAGCTGGAGTAGCCAGTGCCCGAGTTGTAATAGGTCGAGCCATTTGAGTTTTGGTAGTAGTAGGAGCCATTCGTGTTGGAATAGTGGTAAGCACCTC
Source organism: Saksenaea vasiformis B4078 (assembly GCA_000697055.1). Classification (NCBI taxonomy): domain Eukaryota; kingdom Fungi; phylum Mucoromycota; class Mucoromycetes; order Mucorales; family Saksenaeaceae; genus Saksenaea; species Saksenaea vasiformis. Next base: position 22,691 of record JNDT01001128.1, read on the forward strand.
CGGGAGCAGTGGAAGAACCACGAGTACACCAGTGGTTGCCCTGGCTGTTCGTTCCGTAACTTTGGTTGTTCGAGCCGCGATCCATGTTGATAAAGAAGAAAAGAAAAATAGATATGAAGGAAGGGCGAAAATTCTGAGAACAAACAGCGTCACACAAACGCTTCCTACGCAGGTTTTGGGAATGACTTACAGGATCGCTCACTGAGTCTATCGGAGGAGATGCCAAGATTTTATGATTCCGTCACACAAACATGCGTTGTGAGGAAAGGCTTGCGGCATATGAAGACGGATCATGGCGAACTAATACCTATCGTTTGTAAACTTCAACAGAATGTTGCCTTATACTTCACTCAAAGGTAACATACGCCCTATCGATTGAAGCAATTTTATCTACAACAACTCTGATTTTATCGCCACCTATGTAACCTCCTCTAGGGTTTCTAACAATGTAGTTCAGTGCAGTTTAGTACAGTGGTCGGTATAGTTGATTCAGTATTAGGAGCCCTAATCTCCTCTAATGCTTGGGCTGCTATATCTTGTGAAATTATCATTTTCAGTATGCTGCAAGTGACGAGTGTCTCACTTTGTGGCATCACGATTAAGATTAGCTACTAACTCCCCCTTGTGAGTCCTCAAGTTACGAAAAGGCCTCGACCGCGTACCCTCGTCATTTACCTGTATTGGACTGGGAATGCTTGTATCGACTAGCGTGTTTGATTTCAGTCCCACGACTCGGCCACAACAAAGCACTTGAGTTGTGATACAAGTTATGCAAATCTCGGATATTCGGCATCAGAACGTTGATAGAATGGAACCGGAACCAGTACAAATAGGTGGCAACCGAGAATATTCCCTCGGTTTCTAGCGCCTTTCAACCTACCTGATCCTGCAATACATCCACAATCATAGTACCATGGAGAACATCCTACTTGCAGGCAACACCGGCGTAGGCAAAAGCACAATCCTGAACTCTCTCGGGGGAACCTTTAAGGCAGACTTTTCGCTGATCAACGGACTTACAGACAAGACATCAAGCGTTGAAGTTGTTGTCAACGGCAAAGCAGTGCGTTTAATTGACGCTCCAGGCTTAATGGAGAAAAACAATGATCGCATTGCAGCAAATGCAGAAGAACTCACAAACGCTTTGAAGTTCGATGGCGAGTATAAGCTACTCTTCGTATACCAGAGCAATGGCGGCAGAGTTCTAGGGGCAGATGTTTACACCACAGCGAAGGTCTGCGAGGCTATCGGGTACTGTCTTGATGTTGGGCTGATCATTAACAAAGTTGACGAGGACGACATGGAAAAGTACAACGACCCTAAAATTCGAGCCAAGATTGCACAGGAATTGTCAGAGCCTACAAAGGGGAAGCTAAAGGCCGACAAAATCACTGCGCTCGAGTACTACAAGAAAGCCGAGCGACATCTTTTAAGAGGCAAGGTGCTGGAGTGCATCGAGCGCCTGCTTGCTGGCAAAATCGAGCATGTAGAGCCTATTCGTGCAAGCGTTAAGGAGATCAACACATTTGTCAAATGGTTTAACACGATGACGAGCGTGCTGGCAATTGCAGGCGGCGCCGCATTATCCCCTATCGCCGGCCTATTTGGTCACTGGGACACAATATGGGAAAGTATTAGTGATTCTGAGATCTACAAGAAGAGCCATTTCGGAAGTACGGAGGCTTAAGATCTGTGTGGCGGATCACTCAACAGTACCCAGTCTAGCATGTGTAACTGGCATTGCACCAAGGAAAAATTATAATTCTGTTACAGACCATTTTCAGATATTAGCTATCACTCGTATTGACATTTCTGGCCGCCAATTGTACTGTAAATGTCATATTGAAAAAACCTACAATTTTCTCCTTTTTTTCTGGAGCAGTATCACAAGTGTGATTGTACACCATTGGCATCTTGGATTTAAAAAAAGTATGAAAGTATCTAGAAGGGCTAATGCGATGAGTATTCACTGTGCATAGACTTAGCGAAGCCAATGCGTTACAGATAAAACTTGTATTTGTCTGAACGCGAAAATAACGTCTATGTTGCTCTCAGAATGCCCACTTTCATCCATCTGCACACGAGAGAATAAGGAAGAGAGCTCGTCACACAGAAGGACCAAAGCTAGGGGGATGTTGGTGGGCGACTACGCGGAGATATGATCTTAGAGAAGGAAAACGAAAATACAGAAATAAAAACAGTAGATGGAGGGAGGGAGGGAGAAAGAGATCAAAATAGGTACGTGCGATGTTGAAGGTTGTAGGTGAGATCCAGGCGAGAAAATCGTGGTTAGGGCTCCTAATACCGAATCGACTATACCGAGAACTGTACTGAACCGTACCGAACTGTTATATGTCAGTATAACAGGTTGTACTGAACCGTCAGTAGTCAGTACAGATTTTGTACCGATTCTAAAAAACCATCAGTATTCGGTTAGACTGTATATACTGTACCGACTTTATATTGTACTGACTTTATACCGTACCGACTTTGTACTGTACCGACTTTGTATTGTACTGACTTTTTATTAGATCAACTTCTGTCTGTAACACCTGTTTTTATATTACAGACCGTTTACATTAGTCTCTCTACATTACTCGCACATTCACAAGCATGCGTATATATGTTATTGTACGAATGCTTAATGCTTTTAACATAAGTCAATGCCATAATAGTTGTAATCAGTGAAAAAGAATTAATTTCAACGTCGAAACAGAAAAGCATGTAAGATGTCCATGTGCATAAAATAGGTGGAAGTGTCATTTATTGGTAATTGGAATTTGCATGTCGATTAGTTCTAATGGCAATACAAACAAAATGCGGCTCAGTAGTAGAGTAGTAGGCAGCGAAAGAAAGGGAAGGAAATTTGGGGCACGATTGAAATAACCTTTTTTAATCAGTAGCTCGTCACCGATCAGGTGCTTGGTGATTCACCAATCACGTCGCTTGCATATTCATTTGTTCATGAAGACGCGATCCTAATTATAACGCCATATGCACTTACTGTACCATCGACCAATCAGACCAGAAATCTTATCATGTCTATCTCACATTGGTCCATCTGGATGATGGGCAAATCTTACAAGATCAGTTTTGTAAAATATAAAACGCTCTAGAAATAAGCACAGGAAAGTTAGTTTTTCATCTGTTATCAACTTTGACAGACTTATTGCCATGGCGTTCTCTCAAGACTCCTCTCAACTCTCCAGCGGACAGGACCTGGTCATCGACAGCGAGCAAGAGTTTGCACTATCAACTTCTCAAAGCTCTCTCCTTTCGAATATGTTTTCGGATGTTGGGATTTCCTCTCTAAGCACTGAACAGCTGCCTCCAGCGAATGCTGATCCAGCAGGCAAAAAAAGCGTTGTATGGAACTGATTCAAGAAGGTCGATTGGGAAATCTCGAAGAAACGGAAAGCTGAGTGCAGCGTTTGCATGCAAAGCGAACGGTAATTTCAATATATGCATTTATCTGATGTAAATACTAACGATACTTGGTATAGTAACAAGAAACTCACCATTATGTCTGCAGCTGCCAGTAGTACCACACAAATGAAGAAACATATGGAGAAATATCACAAGTCTGTGTGGGCAAGTGTACAGTCTCCAGTTCCAGAAAAAGGCAAGATCTCCACGTATATCAAGACGTAAGTGATAAAGCGCATTACCTACCTTTATTCTAAGAACCATACTGAATTTGTAACAGGAATGCAACAAAATTTGATCCAGCCATTTTCCGTCAGAAGCAATGCGTCTGGATTGCCAGAAACGATCAACCGTTTTCTGAAGTTGAAACTGGTGCCTACCGCGCCTTGGTTCAATACTTACGACCTGATCTACAGCTGATCGGAGCTGGTACGATGAAGAACGACATCACGAGGAGATCAGAAGAAAAGCGGCAACAGCTGAGGACTGAATTGGCAGTACGTTGTAAGACCTATGACAAATTGCTAATAGATTATTAGAAGGTATATTCCAAGATCACTGTGTCTCTTGACGTGTAGACCTCGCCAAATATGCACAGCTTCCGTGGAATTACAGGACATTATATTGACGCCAAATGGAAGATGCAACGCGTTCTTCTAGATTTCGCGGCGATAGAATCTCCCCATACAGGCGAAAATCTGGCAAATGTTTTCATGGCTTCTATGAAAGACCTTGCCATAGATACAAAGGTAGTTCTCATGCAACTGATATAAATGAGCTACAGTCAGTAACATATTATGATATATCCTTGCAATTACCACGGACAATGCATCAAACAACGACACAGTGATGCAACACTAGAGCATTGCATGGTCAACGGAGGACGGCGTACACTTCAACGATAAGGAGCAGCATAACCGGTGCATGGCCCACATCGTTAATCTCGGCGTTCAAGCAGCATTGGCAGCTTTGAAAGCAACTGCCAAAGAAAACGATGGTGAGGTAGATGAACAATCAATCGATAATGGCGTTGATCATGATTGCGACACTATCGCAAGCACTATCAATAAGGTTTGTCCCCTTCCGTTTCCTTATCATGTTTTGTCGAAAGTTGAAAAATTGACTCTTCTCAATAGCTGCGAAAAATTATTTCAACAGTACGTCGCTCACATTCCCATCGCCAGAGATACGAGACCTACCGCAGAATGAGTGAAACTTCCAGCTCCTTGCAGCTGGTACTGGATACCAAGATCCCGTTGGAATTCAACCTATGATATGATCTCTGTAGCTCTGCTACAGAAGGATCCTCTGCGCATGCTGGTATCTGAGGATCCAGAGCTGCGGCCCTACGAATTGGACGAGAAGGAATGGGAAAATCTAGCAAAGATGAAAGACATGCTTTCTGTAAGCTTTCTGTTCAGCTGATTGCTCGCTAATTACCGTCGCCAGATTTTTAAACTTGCTACTCGCGTTCTCTCAAACGAAAGCTATCCATCGCTGCATGCCGTCGTTCCAGTGTACAACCTACTGATGGATAAGCTCGAGAATTTTCAAGGAGGGAATGCCGAATTGGATGCCGTTTCAAAGTTCTGCGAGAAGTTGCAAAAGCACTACGTCATGACAGACGATTCGCCCATGTGTTCAGTTGCTACGAGTAAGTTTGTAGTGATAATCCACGCAATCAATCTGATTTTCCATTGTTTCACGGTCCTCGACTCACGGTTCAAATTGGATTACTACCATCGGCATCGCTGGGGAGCACGTTGGAGAAATTCACGTTTGAAGAAGTTCGAAAAAGTTGTCCGAAAATACCAAGCAAAGAACTCTGTATACTCCATCGAGCCGCAGCCAGTCAATTCGACTGAAGAGGATGCTACATTGCGTTTAGACCCAGCATATTATAGTACATTCAGCATACCTATGGCACGGCATAATCTGAGTAGACGGCATAAGACGACGAGCTGTAAGACGATCTGCGAACTGATAGTCAGAAACCCACACTGCGATATTCTTGCATGGTGGGCTGAATGAGGAAATCAGTATCCTGTGCTGTCTTCCATTGTGCGAGATTACTTGGCGATTCCAGGTTTGTAAACAAAACAGTGGACAGAATGTATGCTTACATATTCATCTGCAGGCACCAGTGCTCCTGCCGAACGAGTGTTCTCTGGTGCTCGAACACTGATGCCTTGGAATCGCCAGTCGCTATCACCCAGCACAATCCGCGCTTTCATGCTGCTGAAGTATCAGTTCCTTTGTGAAGAGAATAGGTATTGGTCGTGAATGATAAACGAAGTTGTAACTGACATGCCATTTACGCTAGATGAACGATAGAATCTCGTCACAGATTTTCAATGGCGCCCGTTGGCTATGGTTAAGAGAAAGATAACTGAAAAAGCAAAAAAGAAAAAAACACGTCAAAAAAGAAAAACCCAAAAAACCGCGTCAGTGTCTTTTTTTTTTCTTTTTTTTTAACCTTCCCTTTTACTTCCTTTCTTTCCTTCAACTAGTAAAATATTACTGTTATTACAATAAATGTCGCTCATTCGCAAATAACTGTTCTTATAAAGTGCATTTACTTTTTGAAATTAAATTGCTATGGTTACTTCTTTCTTTTGACATTGCATTGTCGGTAATCAGTTCAATCGAGTAAACCATATCGACTTTGTACTATACTGACTTTGTACTAGGGGTCGGCACGAACGAATACGAACGAATATATAGATATTCGTATTCGTTCGTCATATAGAAATAAGTATTCGTATTCATTCGTCAAGTAAGAACGAATATTCGTATTCGTTCGTTAAATAGAAATGCATATTCATATTCGTTCGTCAAGTAAAAGCGAATATTCATATTCGTTCGTCAAATAAAATGAATATTCGAATTCGTTCGATTATTCGAGTAGTGCCATTTTTATTATTTGCATGTCATTCGTTAATGTTGTAATTAACACGATGTCAATTAAGTAAAAAGAGAAGAAAAGAGAAAAGATATGTCCTACACTAATGTTGTAATTAATGAGGCGTCAGTTAAGCGTAAAGTTGAGTAAAGAAACGTACGTCGTTTGCAAATGCTGTAATTAACTAAGTGTCCGTTAAACTATTGGAGCAGTAAAAAAAAAAAAGAACTAATTCAGAAACGTAATCCAAGAGAAAGGTCCAATTGAGACAGTAAACACTATTATTCTATATATCCAAAAGTTTGGACCAAGCATCTG